>JANTPZ010137781.1:0-16173 GCA_025593235.1 Vachellia pachyceras
TGAGAATTATGGACCTGCAGTGTAAACACATGAAATACAAAGTTATTATATGACTTGTGAATATTTATGTGAAAGTAAAGGTTTTCACAATGGTATGATGAGGAGGTATATTATTTTGTGGTGGATAAAAAAATAATTATGAACACAAAATATCTCTACATTGGATATTATTGCAGCCTAAACATGTGGCTCAATGTATGTGAAATTTACATAAAAATCCTTAAAGGTCCTAACATGTTAGAAACATGTTTAAGAAAATCATGATATTAAAAAATAGTATATGTTGCATCTTATTTTAAAAGTCATGATTTTTGCTTTAATATTTTGGTTACAAAATTGAATTTAATGGAATGGAAGTCTCTTATGATCTATTCCATGTTAGTTTACATGATTTGATATATATTATAAAAATTAGATTTTTGCAGTTATACAAATGGATGGTGAAACTAATATTTGATGCAATGATTTAGCATTCCCAGAAGAGATACTGGAGACTTGATGAATATGCTTTAAAGATATTACATGATGACAATATGTCATGCACAATTCAGCTAAAAGGAAGATATGCTCTAAAAAGCATTAGAGATTATTAGCTTGACAAGAAATCATAATACTGTATCGAGATAAAAGGCAATATTGTTGCCAGGGGGAGTAAAAGTGATGATGTATCATAAGAAGTGAGGGTGATATTATTTCCAGGGAGAGAAAATATGATGCTGTACTATTTTTTCCTTAACCAAGGTTTTGTCCCACTGGGTTTTCCTGGTAAGGTTTTTAATGAGGCAGCTTCAATATATGTTGTGTACTCTTTTTCCTTCACTAGGTTTTTGTCCCATTGGGTTTTTCTTAGTAAGGTTTTAACGAGGCACAACATTTATTTATGGACATCCAAGGAGGAGTGTTATAAAATTATATATAAATATGGATGTCCATAAAACCCTTTGGATTCCACTTAGGATCTTCTCCCTCTAAATGCCAAATCTCATAACCTCCAACCCCTATGATTCCTTATGCTTAATGTCACATTCTTATAACCTCCAATGCCTTAATGTATATCATAATGTGGATTAATCCTTATATTTATGGTATTGCTCTAATGCCTTTATGTATATCATAAAGTGGATTAATCCTTGTGTTTATGGCATGATAACTCTTGGAAGGATATGGTGCCTATAAATAGAGTTGTAATACAAAGGATTGGATGTACTTGGAATCACATGTGAATGAGAATGAGAAATGCTCATATGCTCTCTTCCACAATCTCTTATCTTTTCTTATTTTCTATATTCTCATTTTTATTTTATAACACTTTTTTTATTTTTTTATTTTTTAACTACATTATTTTTGAACTTTAAATACTTTCATTTTTTTAATAACTAAAACTTTTTATAAATTTAATTTATAAAAATAGATACAATTTAGATATGTGATATGCTTTGTAATATTGGATTCAAATTAAATATACACCAATTAAATCATTAACAAATAGCTAATATTAATTAGGTTTAACGTATCATTTATCCACATTTTTTTTATAAATCAGTTTTAATTTTTTAAAATTAAAAAGTGGATTAACAAGTTATCCCGACACAAATACAAGTCAAAAAGACTTATATTCAACCCAACCCATCCCATTATAGGTTGGTGGGTTTAACTTGTGGGCTTAATCCATGTTACCACTAGTTGAATTATGTTTGGAAATCTATAAGAAGAGTGAATTCACTCTATTCAAAGTAAGTATGTGAAAGGAGTTTTGTTCCAGTCCGTGTGCAATGTGATTTGGGAATGGTTCCAAACAAGCACTTTTGGGAAGCACGTTGGGGGCATGTTACACACAAATTGAGATAGAACTCCCTTCACACACTTACTTCAGAATCCGTAAAATCACTCTCCTAACAAATTCTTCAACACACTTTGCTTGTTTAGGAAGGCCGTTGGAAGAACGATCGCAGATTCTAAGGTAAATATGTGAGAGGAGTTTTGTCTCAATAATCGTAAGAATGGATTTTGGAGAAGCCAACAAACCCTTTTGTTGTTAGTCAGCAACCCAGTGCCTCATCACGTGCGCACGAAGGAAATCACAAGTGCATGTGCGCGCAAAATCATATTTTTCTTTTTGTCTCGATTAGCAAGTCAACCTTAAGATAAAAATTCCATTAATCTTTGCTTTGAAATAAAAAAATTAACTATATAACATGAAAAAAGATATAACTAAAATTGATATAATGGATTTTGATAGGAATTAATAAAATATCAATTTTAAAGAGAAAGTTACTAAAAAGATTGCAACATGAAATAGGTTTTCTTTTCATTATGTAGCTGAAATTAGAATGGATGAAAATATTACTGAGTAAATTCTTCTTGTGTGATAAATGATACTCGGATTCAGTTATTTTTTTCTGCTATTAAAACTAAAAACTAATAAAAAATAGACTCTTAAATGACTAAATATAAATATAAATAATTGAATGTACCCTAGTAATGCTAATGACCCTTTGCATGATTTGAAATAGATTATATAATAATATTTTCTCTACATGTTTGGAAATCCGTTAGAAAAATGCTTTTACACAAGTCAATATAAGTATATAATGGGAGTTTTGTATCGATTTATGTGCAAAGTTGAAAAATGAGCAAAAAAAGCTTTGTCAAACACCCCTCTATGTAAAACATAAAGTTAAAGTAGCTCCATCTAGAAACTTCTAATTAGGGCTCGTGTGAAAGCACTTTTGAGAATAACTTTTACAGATTTCAAGGCAAAAATTAGGTTTTAGAGAATAACTTTTATGGATTTTGAGGCAAAACCTAGGTTTTTAAAAGGTGATTGTGTTTGGGAAGTTTTGGTTTTTATGAATTCTTAGGCAAAAAGTATGTAAGAACGATGAAAGAAAAAGAAAGAAAAGGTATGAAAAAGAAAATTTATTAGGGGAGAGTGTGTAATTTAACAAGAAAATAACTTTTTCTAAATCTAAGTTTCAAACCGAAGTTTTGTATCTAAAATGGTTTTTTTCTAAAAAGTGAGTGTTTGAACAAAACCTAAGTTTTAGGGAAAAACTTAGGTTTTGAAATCAAAAGTTAAACCAAACAAACTCTTAAAACATGAATCCACTAGGTTGCACAAAAATACTGTTTCATTTCAATTCAAAGTTCAAAAGGGTTTTAGAAAATTCAAAAGGTCAATTGAGGCAAAAAAACTTGGTAGAGAAACCTCTTATAAGTTCACTAATTATTGAAATTACATAAAACATAAGAAACTTTTTTGTGAAAAATCACATTTTACTTAGTCCAAATGACATTTATTGAAATACTAAATATATTAGTGGAATGAAGAGATATTAACAAACTAGATATCGTGTACATAAGGGTATGGTCAATAGTTTCTTTAGCCTACCAAAAACATAGCTGCTCTAAATATTTAAATGATGTTTTCTCATGACCACTTCAATGAGTACAATAACATGGATAAATTTTCATGTAAGTGAAAGTTGTTTTTTCTGTGTGTTTTTTTTTGGCCGAGAGAGTTAATTTATGAGATTACCGAAATTTTCATAGAAATTCTCAAGGTTTAATCCCACCTGACCATAGCATTTTGAATAGAAATAGTATAAGCTTATTTGACATTATGTTTGTGAGTGACTCCCAATGAAGTTCAAAATTGGCATTACAATCCAAATTTGTGTTTAAAGAATGTTATCGACCACCTTCAACATTAGACAACTTTGGCTTGAGGCACATTTCATGAAGGCCAAAACCAATTTCTAGAATTATCAGAATCTAGAGACTTGCAACCATATATTGATTAGTTATAGACCATATCATAGTGCATGTTTACCAAAGCGTTGGAAAATCACGTTCTTATAAGTTGAGACAAAATACCTCTCACATACTTACCTTATAGCCCATAAATCACATTGAAAAAGTAGCTTCCACCGCTATTCCAGTCAGACCTATAATTTGTAATCTACCAATTGCATTCTTTAATGTAAAACCTAAATAAGGGATTCATTTTAATCCTCACTATAAAATTCTAATCCATTTTACCTTTGAAATTTATAATATTTTTCTCAAAATACTTGTATTGATTGCATTGAACACGTTGGAAACCAACACTCACTTATTACAAATAATTAATTCAATTAGTTTCCTTACTATCACATATTAATTATTTAACTCTTATATTAAGAATCTAATGTAGTAGTTTTATGTATGGTTCATTAACAAAGTGCTCATATCAAATGAGGGATTCCCAACCACCGAAAGTTGTGTCTAACAAAAAAAGCTAGTCCATCAGAAAATGTTGAATTAATATTTAAATCCCTATTAAAAGAGCTGTCTGCATTTAATATCCAAATTTTATTAGTTATGGTACATTAGAAATCCATCTTAGCGTAGTTTTTCCGTGGGATTTAATATTTTTGCTGGTCCTTTGGGTTTCAAATGAAAATGGCCTTTTTTTTCCGGTTGCCCGCCCTGTTCACCGGAGCTTTGCTCCAACTACGTCTGGACCCGACCCACGTCGCGCACCTAGCATGGTGGGTGAGTCTCCCAACGGTGGTTGCTGCATACACAAGGCTCGAACCCGAGACCTTGCTTAAGCTAGAACAAGCCGCTTACCACTTAATCCAACCAGCCTTTGATAAGGAGTGATTGTGTTACAGCCTATTTTCAGATGTATTAGTTGGGCCAATGAATTCATGGCTCGCTGGACTTAAACTAGTTGGGAGATGTTATCTCCAATTAGTCACATGTATCAAATTTTACACCTTATACCTCAAAAAAAAAAAAAGGTTCAACATTTGGAAATGGGCTAGATCTAGCAAAAGAGATTAATCCCTTATAACATGATAAACCAGAGTTTGAATCTATGATGGGAGAGAAGCTCATATTTAGTATCAGACAGTGTCTCGAATAAGATTGTCTCCAATAGGAATATGCATGTGCCTAGCAGAAAAAATTCAATCTAACTAATGAGAGTTTGGTGTAACATAATGGGTTATTTTATCATAATGTGATAAATTAGTATTTAAATCTCAATTTAAAGAGGTGCCCACATTTATTATCCAACAATGCATGAAACAGGAAGGCCTCTATTAGGAGGATATATGTGCTTAATGCAATAAAAGTGTTCAACTCAAACCCTAATGGGGTTAGGTTTACCAAAAAAAGACTAGTCCCATATAATATAATGAACTATGGTTTAAATCCTCCATAGGTAAGATATTAATATTTACTGTTTGACAGTGTCTTGAACATAATTGCCCTGATGGGAGGACAAGTGTGCTTAGGAAAAAAGTTCATATCAAACATTTAGTACCCAATAATATCTTGAATAAGATTTCTTCCAATAGGAAGATGCATACGCAGGAAAAAATTCAAGCCAAAAAAAATAAACATTTATTATGGAAAATATTTTGCCTTCTATCATATTAACAATATTAATAATAAATGTAACTAATCAACAATAATAAATATATTAGTCAATTATCTTCCTTTATCTGCAAAAAAAAAAGTCAAATGGCTCTTATATTAAGAACTAGAAGTGGTAGTATGTTATAATGTTTGGTAGTCATTAGTTATTTTCTATTCAAGCACTTTAGGCTTCAATCATTGTGTTTTGATGTTTTCTAACATAATTGGTAATTTAGAAATAGTTTTTAAACTTTTCTATCATAGTATCCATTATTGACTGAGTTTTAATTCTTTGTTCGGTATCACGATGGGGTACTTAAAGTGTAATTAAATTATAGATTTAAAAGTAAATTGACATATATATGATACATGCTTGAGATTTGAGATCATACATATGACTATGTCCAAAACTCTGAGATGCCTTCTTGTCAAGTTTGGTACATTATATTTCTGGTTCTTACATTTTTTTTAATTGTTTGAGTTACAATGTTCATTAAGTTTTCTTTTCTTTTGCTTTCTAGGTATTTGTTCTTATTACCAATTTTGAAATGTTGCCCTGCTTTTGCATCTTTGGTCAAACTCATTTCATGCCCTTCCACAGCATGAATGCAGGATAGAGCTATATAAGTTTGTCTCATTTGATACACACCTCTACTTATATATCAAACAAATACCACAATTAACTTTGATATTATTTTTTTAAAAAAAATGTAACCGTGGGAGGCAAGTTTTAATTTTTTTTGTGTTTGTACTATAAAAAATGATTAAGGAAAATTGAAAAAAATGCTCAATAAAATTATTGAATATGATCTTTTACTTAATAATCTAATCTAAAAATTTAATTGTTGTTGATGGGGCAAGCCAGCTAGTTATTGACTATAATATTGGACTGTAATGAATGAGGTTCTAGTATCCCAATTGGATATAATATTAGTGTAAATTTTATTTTTCAATGATCATCCATATATTATAATATTTTACAACATTTATATTTATTAAATATTAGTTTGTGTAGAAAAATAAAAACAACACATGCATCGCTTGAGGCATCGTGCGAGCACATATTAAAAACATGATAAATTCACAAGAAATGCATTATAGACAAGTTAAATGTGAGTAGAAGCCTATTCTAATTAAAACATCACAAATTCACCCAAAAAAATACATTCTTTATATATATATATATAAGAGTTAGATTCTAACATGTGTTGGTTCTCTATATGCAACAAGTGGATGGAGAGAACTATGATTTAACTATAAATATTAGTTTTTACACTCAATCTTTCATTGCTTTCTTTTCACAATGCTTTCAATCTAATTGACATTATTACTCACATTGTTAAGACATTTTTTATATTTCCACAAATACTAGCATGATTTTCCCTATTTGTATTAGAACAAACATACACTACTACAAAATGTACCTTTTACGCCCTATTTTTAAACCAATAGGTGCCCTTTCTCGAGGGTGTATATATGAAGGGAGTAGAAAGTTAGAGCTTATGGTGCCTTATTTGTTGAGAGGCGCCATAGGTGAGAGCTATAACGCCCTACATTGTAATGTAGGGCGCCGTAGCTCTACCTACGGCGCCCTACTTTGGCATATAGGGGCGCCGTGGGGGCACCCTACAATGTAGGGTGACGTAACTCTCACCTACGGTGCCCATTACACTATTTAGGGCGTCGTTTTAAAAAAAATTCTTCAATTTTATCAACCCACTGGATTCAGCTTACAGTTACATTTTATACACCAAATCAAGTCCAGACAGAATAAACAAATATCAGGGTTCTAATCAAAAGTCATTGTGGCAGAGAAATACAAATTAAAATTCTTCAAGAGTTAGACGTATATATCTTCCCAAAGCCAAGTCCTTGTTGCAGCGAAACAAAAAAGTCATTATTGGCATTTACTAAGAAAATATCATTATACATTTGTTGCAGAGTAACACAATTCATCAATCTAATTAACCCTATACAAGTTGACATGAATGGTTGAAACTATATAATTCATCTTGAAGAAATAAGCATGATCTACAAATCAAGAAGACGTTTGGCCATCAAATCCCGTATCAAATCAATGTCACCAGCCATGTAAGCATCATCATTATCAAAAATCTAAAACAATTATTAAAACAATCCAAATTCATCAAACTAAACAATTAACTCATTAATATTTGATAAATTACGTAATACCTCTTCTAGATCTCTAGTCAATCCGCTCTGAATGATACTATACATGTAACTGACGATATAATACCCACACTCAGTATTGCCTGATTGTCGAGGGCACTAAAGATAAAAAAATATTGTCAAAAAGTATAAAGGGATAAAACGACTTTCAATGAAAGAACTTAAAGTCAAAGTACTTACTTTTGGATAAAAAAATATTGTCAAAAAGTATAAAGGGATAAATCCAAATTTGATATGTCTTGAGTGCGCTGCGATTGAATTGACAATAGTTACATATGAAAAAACATTTCTCAACATTGTTAAAAGCAATAATTTAGAAATACAAAATCTTACGTATCAAAAATGTATTTTTGCTCTTTCCCTGCCTTTCTGCCAGACAACGGATCGAACCAATACACAGTATTCACGAGGGGACAAACAACACAGAGACTCCAATGAAGACTACAACAGTACATATACATGAAAATGAAGTTAGCAAAACAAGTTAATTATTACCAATTATGCTAAATGTGTTAAAGGGATAAATGTAATTTCATACCTTTCAATTATTGGCGCTAGGTAACACATCCCTGGATTAATGTCTGCTCGTATTGTGCTCCCAACGTAATGCACCCAATTTTATACAGAATTGTAACTCTTCGTTGTATTCGCAGGACATAAAAATCCATACAAATCATCTTTAGAAAAGTCTACATAAATACTGTGCAAGGTCCCATTAAAGAGTTCAATAATAAAGGAAATATTGAATTATATAAAACCTAAAAAAATGGCATCATCAATTGAAGATAGGAATATAAAAAACTTACAAGATTGCAGATTGAATCCATGCTATATCGAGGTCATCCAGAGATAGGAATTTTTTCACATCATCCTTATCGATAACGAATTCATACGTTACACCACGACCAACAATCCCATCAACCATCTGCATGGTCACGGGTGTAAATTTTTCTCGTAGTTGCGCAGCTGTAACAAGAATGGGAATTTTGCAGCTTCTTCTGGGTTCTAGTAAAGTAGAGAATACAGATTATAAATATAATGCCCAAAAAAATTAAGTAAGATCATAAGGTGGCTACTACCTCATGAGGTGTTGTAGGTGTAGAAATGAGATTTTTCGGCCAAAGAATGAAGCAACCCTTAGATTGGCCTAAATGGAGCACCTCTCGATCAGGGACTGGGACATCAGAGCCTTTCTCACCATCTTCAATACCTGTCACCGATATGCGAGACAAGCTATCCGAAATTGGCAAAGAATGGTGCGTAGCAGCTTGCCTATAGAAATAAACATGGGCAACGGCACGTATTGGCTCATCTAGGTAGAGAGTACAATCCTCTCTAACGTCTTCTGCGGGGGGATCAGGGGAAGGGTCACCCAGTGCTAATGTATCAAGCGGATGATTGATATCTTTGCTACTGGGAAATATAGGAGAATCGATATTCTTCAGTTCCTCAATCAGCTTCCCCGATTTCAGAAGAGCTGCGAACTCAGCTTTCATCTCAACTCTCATCTCAACTTTCATCTCAGCTCTCAACTGAGCTCTCATCTCAACTCCAAACTCATCCATCATCTCAGCTCTCATCTCCTCACACATATTTTTCATCATCTGGTTTTGCATCTGGCGTTCAGCGTCAAACTTAGCTAGGAGTGATTGCTGCATCTCAGCTACTTTAGATTGAAACTGAGTTTCAGTAGACTGTTGAGATGGTGGTCCAAAATATTTTCCTAGACCTGTTCCCCTCGACTCCCTTCGAACTTGGCCTGGGTAATCCGGCCTTCCAATCGCCGTCGCTAAGATGTCTATCCTCCCACTTTGAGTGAAAGTCCCCTGGATGCTCTGCTATGTAAGGTCATCCTGCATCGTATAATACGTCATAAGTGAGATACTAATAAAACCAAGACAAACAATAACATGTGATTATTATATGTTAACACTAACAATCCTTCCAGCCACCTTAGCAATTGCTTCATTGATGTACTTCCCACCTTTCATCCTCGCTGCTTTCCATTTTTTGTGATGTGGAGGAGGAGCAGGGGCCTGGACGACAACGATGGGATCTAAGGCGGATGCCTCCTCTAATCTTTATCGCTCCTCCTCCATCATCTTTTGTTGAAGCTTTCTGTATCCGCCACGAGACAAATAATACGGATAGATGTTTGCAGCACCCTTCTGTTTGTTGGTTCACTTAATTCCTATTAAGGCATAAGAGAGAAATCTTAGTCAGTGATAGCCAAAAAAATGTAGATAACTAAAGGATGTTACTTGAAATTGTGGGTCTTTCCGTGATGCCACAAACAGCCTCCAGTCTTCGGGGGGCCAGAAAAGGATATTTCTGACATAGGTCTTCATTTTTCTTTGACCCCTGAGCATAATATCGTGACAGCTTGTTATTGAAGTCTTTCCAGCGTATGCGAACAAGCCCCATCCAGTGTTTCTTCATTTCTTTAGTGTCTGGAACGTCATATTTTTGCTGCAAAATACAACATTTTATAATGACATTTGAACCAATAGAAATGAAGACAAAAATGAAGTGGTGTTGAAAGTTACATACCAAAATTTCTTGCCATATCATATCTCGTGTTTCTTGTGGAACAGACCGCCATCCAGGGTACAATATGCTAACTCTGCTCCATGCCAAATACCCTAAATAGCTGATAAATCGATCTTGCTCATTACTGGTGGGATTTATATCGATATTGAATTCTACATGCAGCTTCTCCTTTCGTTGGCGACGACGTGCCGTCAAGGAGGCTATGGTTGTACATACCCTAACCTTTTTCACAGTCGAATCTGGCACCACCAATGGGTTTTCATCTACATGTCCATCACTGTGTAACTCATCAGAACTCACCATATTTCTGTTAAGAAATCAATGTCAGATATAAATAAATTTTAATCAACATGAATAAAGTAATATAAGATAAACACATATAACACACAATATATCAAAATTTCATAATGAACTCATTACTTTATGTATTTTCCCATATTCCCTCACAATGATCTTGTCTTACAGCATAGTGATCATCATCAACCAATTCCGCTTCACGTAGTCTAGGCGGATTTAGAGTAAAAGGGGGTGTATCGTCCAGGTTAAAGGTTGAATCACCATCCTTTTGTTTTTTACTTTGAAGTACAATCGACAATTTTTTATTTGCTGGGTCTGTGATATAAAACACTTGTCTGGCCTGACTTGCTAGAATAAATGGCTAATCTCCATAACCAACTCTTTTAAGATCAACTAAGGTAAATCCAAATTGTTGGTCGACCACAACGGCATTATTGTTAACCCACATATATTTGAATAAAGGAAATTTGAACTTGTTGTATGTCATTTCCCAAATTTCTTGAATAACTCCATAGTAAGCCATAGATGCCAGTACAGGGTTCTTATCTTTCGAACTTGAAAAGTGCATGGCTTCAACTACAACCATCACCCCACTATTTTGCACTATACTTTTGTCGTCTTGAATCTTTATGTACAACCGCTCTAGATGACCACCTCAAATGCAGGCCCCCATGCTAACCATTTGGTCATCTTAGAAGCATCAATGTCATAAGAAACCCTTTCCTTCAACCATCCTATGAATGTCTTATTTTGTTCATTCGCTATCTGCATGTTATTCTTTTTAGGATACATCTTCTTTGACACCTGTTTATGTTCATGGAAATAAGGTTGAATTTCTTCCATATTATTCAAGATATATAGATGTGTTTGTAACACTTCTTCACGAGGCATACTCTTCACTTTTAAACCTCGTGTTCTTTTGCTTGCTCCTTCTTCATGCCGTGATTGTACATTCACCCCAGATAGATAATCATTGCAAAAGTCCATAGCATTTTCCACTACATATCTTTCCACAATGGATGCCTCAGGTCGATAAGGATTTTTTGAATAACCTTTTAAAACCTTCATGATACGCATAAAAGGGTACATCCATCTTAGGTAAACCGGATTTCTCTTACTAAATGAGCAACCAGATGGACCATTATATCGAAAAATGCTGGGGGAAAATGCATCTCTAGTTGGGAGAGAATAATGTAACCTTCATTTTCTAATTCGTCCAACTTTTCAACTTCTATCTCTCTACTACATATAGCATTAAAAAAACACAAAGACTAGTTATGGTGGCTCAAATGTCATCCTTCATAATGCCTATAATAGCCACTGGTAATAACTGCTGCATCAATACATGGGAGTCGTGAGACTTCAATCCCACGAGCTTCAAATCATCTAATGAAATAAGCCTTTTCACATTCGAAGAATACCCTTATGGCACTTTGATTATATGCAAACACTCACAAAAACTTTTTTCTCAGCTTTTGACAGTGGATGCGCTGCTGGCTCCATGTAAGCCTTTTTACTATCATCTCTTAGCTTTGGATGTAACCGTTCTCTTATTCCCATTTCAACCAAGTCTAGTCTCGCACTGATTCCATCCTTAGTCTTTCCTGGTATATGCAACATCGTCCCGACAAGGCTATCACAAACGTTCTTCTCCACATGCATTACATCAATACTGTGCCTCACATCAAGAGTACGCCAATATGCAAGATCAAAAAAGATTAACCGCTTCTTCCATATGCTCTTCTCACTAGCACTTCTCTGATTCTTACCGAAAATGACGTTGACATTCTCCATCCGGCGATACACTTCCTCTCCGGTTAATGCTTTTGGAGCCATTCTATTCTCCAGAAAGCCATTAAAACTCTTTCTTAACCTATGATATGGGTGAAACCGAGGAAGAAACCTCCTATGACCAAAGTAGATAGTTTTTCTCCCATGATTATGTTGATGGAAGTGTGTGTCTGCTTCACATATCGGACATGCTTTATGCCCCTTGACACTATATCTTGACAAGTTACCGTACGCAGGAAAGTCATTTATCATTGTGAAATCATCGCATGTAACTTAAATGACTCCTGTATGCATCAAACACATCAACGCCTTCTTCCCATAGCTTCTTCAAGTCTTCAATCAAAGGTGCCAAGTAAACATCGATATCATCCCCCGGCTGTTTTGGTCCAGAAATCATCATAGTAAGCGTCATATAATTACGTTTCATGCACAACTAGGGAGGCAGGTTGTATATCACCATGAGTACCGGCGAGACAGAGCGGCAGACTGAGTGACGGCACAGACTGGGCGAACGGAGCGATGGACGGAGTGACTAACAACGAGAGGGAGCAGCAGCGATGAGGGAGCGAAAGTGAGCTTGAGCAGGAAACTGAAGGGAGAGGGAGCAGTGAGCGGAAGAAAGGAAAGTGATGAAATTATATATTAAGGACGCCACATTTGGTGCCTTATACGTGGTGCCCTTTAGCGCCCTACACCAAACAGGGCGTCAAAGGGCGCCCCTTTGGTGCCCTATCTAAAGGATAGGGCGCCTTAAGTCCCGTAATTGTAGCATATAATTACAAAAATGCCACCGCCTTCATTTTTTACTCCCTTTTTTTAAAAAAAGGACGCGAATTTTATTAGTAAAAAGTATTCTCTATAGTAGTGATATTATTTATTTAATAATAATTTTTTCCTATTGTTTGGCTATAAATTTTTTTTTGATAAAGTTTGGCTATAAATACTTATATCTAATATCACAACCAAGGTAATGGACCCCTTTGTAATGACAGCAAAACAAGTCTAATGAAGAAGTGGTAGAAATATAATAAAATTCATAGGGAAGCTGAGAGGAGGAACAATGCACTCGAGGAAAGCAAAGAGAAGACACAATGCACTCGAAGGAAGCAGAGAGGAGGAGGAAGACTCCTTCGTTAAAATTCTTCTTTTTCTTAGAGCATCCGGTATCACATATGGTAAGTCATCTTTCAGATGTATCAACAACTTCGGACTAATCCTAATTAAATCAATTCTTTAATCCTTCAATTTATATTAATTAATATAATTGTACAAATTAGTCATTGTGAGTTATTACTTTTATTAACAATTTTTAACTTTAGAAATTTTTTATCACACCTAAGTCAATGAAGTCCTATTTATAGTTGGCAAACCCAAAAAAGGGAAAAATGTTCAAAAATTCCCATTTAGATATTGCTTGATTTATTGATGGTGTGACTTTACTTTGAAAATGTGCAATAAATATTTCAACGATTTGATTTTCAATATTTTTCTAAAAAAATGTCATAGAATTATATACCTATTAAAAAAAATATGGGAGAGTCATGCACAATTTACTCTATTCAAATGTGTGTGTAACACAAGGGAGAGGTCAAACTTATGGGAAGTTACAAATTTCATGTTTCTTCAATGTTTATGGCATTGGCATAGTTTCTTATTTTAATGAGGGAAATGGGTTTATATAATAATATAAAATATAATAGTTGAAGCTGGGAAATAGAGAGTGAATGAAATATAATAATATTGGTTAATTGCTGCATGGTACCATTTATTTTTAACTTGATTGAAATACTTAGTGCTATGGACATGCTACCTCCCGTACGTCCTTCTAAATAAAATTTGCAAAGAAAATTAATTAAATTAGTTATCTATAGTATATAAGTAGTGTTGACTTTTTTTAAATACCCATTTTTCATCATGTAGAACTCTACATTGATGGAAATCATTTTAATGTGTCATCAATAGAGAAACTTTAAGGCAAAAATTGTAAATTTGAAGCTTTATATTTAAAACCAAACTAAACCCCTTGTACAATCTAATATTATTGGTCCATCTCTGCATATTTATTTTTCAATCTGATTTTTTATTTTTTACTTTTTTTGCAAATTTCTGGCATACAAACTAATCATTTGAATAAGCCATATGAAATTGTAGATAAATATGTGGATAAGAAAGTGAACAGCAACCATCAGAGAGATTTATCAAAGAAAGCATCCAAGAGAGTGAAAAAATTGAAGGTTGAACGTACACACATCGATCTCTTGATATTTCCCCCTTATTTTTTTTGAGATTAACTTTGAGAAAAAATTTATTTTATATTGAACCGATTATTTGAAGATCTTGTAGGCTCACCTAGAGAAACATTGATGACTGTAAAAGTGAAAAAATGAGGATCGTATTGATCTGTCAAGGAAAGAAAATTGTGTTGAAGAACCATTAAAGAATGAAGATATAAGGAGAACTATTCAAAATTGGAGAAGTATCAAAATACAAAAAGAAAATGAATAAAACTTGACTTCATGCAGAACAAGGTAAAGAAGTCATAGATGTCATTCTAAAGATACACACTATGTAACAGACCCAAGAACAATGGGCCCAAAAGAAGGAGAAGTAAGCCCAATCTAGAGAAATGAAGAAGGGATTGTGAGAAGGAGCCAGAGAATAAAAAAGAAGTCATGGAAACTGTGAAATCTGGAGGCCGAATAGTATAAGAAGATAAGAAAATGGTTAAGAGGGAGGCAGAAATATATCGACTATCTTCTCTCTCTCAATTGACTCCAATCCCTATTATGGCCTTGTGCCTTCCTTTTCTGTTAGTTTGTTTCATTTAGATTCCCTTATATCCAGACAGCTTCGCTGTGACTGTATCGCGTAATATTTCCAATCGTAATGAATATATATTCTAGCATTCTATACTACTGATTGCGTAGTTAAGAGTTAGCTGTGACAATTTGGTGCTTTCATTGAGAGTCGAACATCTACACATGGCTGAGAACGCAAGATTGAAGGATCTACAGGTGGAGGTGAAGAACTTATAGACCCAGACCACGACTGAGATAAAGAACATATAGGAGAATGAGGAGGATTCGAGAGCCCGATTCCGGAGTGTAGATGCACGTCTTGACCAAATGGGAACGTTGTTACAATCGATGGTTCGATCGTTGGACCATATGAACCTACGATTTGAACAGTTACAGACCATGAGTGCTGGAGGGTCGACTGCATCCCACTCCCCTGTAGGAACGAACATCACACAGGGCACCTCGTTTCATTTTCGTCCTGTTAAGCTTGACTTCCCATGATTTGACGGCAAAGACACCTTGAATTGGCTTTTCAAGGCATATCAATATTTTAAGTATTACGACATCCAAGACCCTCAACGGTTGGCCATTACCGCCGTACACCTCGACGAAGATGTATTGCCTTGGTTTGAGATGTTGGATAAGGCGAGTCGAGTCCCTCACTGGCATACATTCGTGAGAGCCGTAGAGATGCAATTCGGACCCTCTCAGTTCGAGTGTTTACATTCTCAACTGTTTAAACTTACACAACAGTCGCTGGGCGAAATATCCAAGAGTATAACCAGACATTTCTATCGCTAGCTAACAGGACAGAAAACGTCATTGAAGAGGCGTTGTTACATTGGGGGCTTAATTCCAGAGCTGCGACATGACGTGCTGGTGCAACGTCCCAGGTAGGTACTGAACCCCATGGAGCTATTATGATTGTTCACCGACATAGGCAATATGTCATCGCTGTCTACCAAACCCTGACAGATCGGATATACTCTAAGCCGAAATATACCCTTAGCGATGCAAAACTCATCAGGCATTGTAGCAACCAATAAGGGATATGGTAAGGCGAACCTGCCTCCATTACTACCCAATCCCAAGATATTGCCCATTAAGAGACTAACACCAGCAGAGGCACAGATCCGAC
>JANTPZ010137782.1:0-11538 GCA_025593235.1 Vachellia pachyceras
GACTCATGACGGTTTCTAATGCTAAATTAGGTCATTTTCAACCAAAAGGGAAGGAGGCTGAGGAAGGAAGGCAGAAACACACACACACACACACACACACTCTCTCTCATCTTTTCTCTCATCTACACACTCTTTAAACGCTACCTTCACCCATTTCCTTCACCATCAATCCATTTATCATGCTTCACTCATCCATTCAGAGCTTGTTTCCATCATCTATGAGGAGCTGAACATCTCCATCCTTTTGAAGATGGAGTGAGCCGGAGTTCAAAGTGCCGAAAGGGGAGTATTTACTTTCAATCTGTATTTAAATTATAGATTACTTAGAATCCAAGTTGGACTTTGTGATTTATATGTAAATACTTGATCTCGGTTGAGCCAAACTTAGATTATTGTGTATTGAGTTGTTTTGTGATTGACAAAGTGAAATGCAGTTCATTTTTCTTATTCAATGAAGTCTTGTTATTCTTTTCTATCATCCTAGTTGTGCTTGGTTTTAGAGTCAACATGCATGGAGTAGATTTTCTCACTTTGCAATTTCCGTGCACACACTAAGAGCGCTTCAAGGATTACATGGAATGGAGTTCATTGCATGTTATTCGTGACCTAACAAGGCGTGTGGGGATTTAGAAGGAGATCATCGTATGATGCTCCGGACCCATACGAATTTTTAGGGTTTTTGATTTTGAAAACTTAGTGCGAAAGTCGATACTCTACCTAATCTTTTGCGAACTACGATGGTCCAATTCATTTTCAAGAGGAACCCACTATAACGCTCCATTTTCAATCCAAATCTGCCTTATTTTTCTTTGCCGCCTGAAAATACCAAAAACAAGTTTTAAATTTTGTAGTTCCATTAGGTTCCTAGCTTATCTTGAATTAAGAAACCGTTTGCATTTGCATCATAAACATAATCACAAGCTAAGGACTATTGGTACGCGACTAGCTTCCGGTGAGAACGGCCCTGGAGTTGTCATTATACAATCCTTGGAAATCAAAATTAATATTCTATATCCATTTTCAAGGTTAACAAATGATCTAAGTTTACATTTTGTGTCTTAGTACGGATCATTAACCAAACTGGATCCCATTCGGTTACTTTTACTGATTACACTTTTTACTGGTAAACATAACTTTATTCCGATAAATCTTTTTCTACTTTTGTGGAGATATTTTCTTCTTTATTAAATCTCCATATCTCCCTCTTGATTATAAAAAATTTATTATCCCTAAAATACCCCTTGATTTCCTCAAATTTTACAGGATTATTTTATCCTGTCTAAAACCCCTAAAACGAGCAATCGGAGGGCAAAATACTTTTAGGGCATTAAAAATTTCTATATTTTACACTGATTCTCTAACCCTTTTTCTTTCCCCAAAATGCCCTCTAGATTTTCCAAAATTAATTTTTGAAATAGATTATATTTCAGGGATTTTCGGGTCTTTTTCCTGATTAGGGGAAATTGCCTTAATAGTACACTGTGCAATAATTTTATTAAATACTATAAAATTCACTAAATTTTTTCATATTTTTATCTCAAATTTTTTAGAACTCCTGATTCCTCAAACAATTATTTTCCCTTTTTCCCTTCAAAATATTATAGATAGAAATCCAGTCCGAATCTAGAAAATCCGTGATTCACGGTTGTGCTCAGCGGGTCGAGCTCTTTCTATTGGACATCTGTAAATTTTTTGTCAACAATTAGTATGGCCATATACTAATTTACAGATGACCATATACAATTAGTATGGTCGAGCTCTTTCTATTGGTCATTAAGAGAAAGATTAGTATGGCCATATACATATTAAAATGTTGTTTCCTATAATATCCACCCTTTACTGTAAACTCAAATAGAGGCCAAATTGATAGTTATGAGATAAGACAAGGCCCATAAATAAAGTTACAGAAAGAGAAGATGTCAGTGGACCAAAGAAACCCTAGTCAATTTAGTTTTAAGGCTTTGAAATTACAAAGAATGTAAGCCAGGGACATAAATGTCATTAAGTATAAAGACCAAGGGCAATATGGTCATTGGATAAAAAGGGCCAAACCAGTAATCAAAAGTCAATTTAGAACCACAGATAGAAAGCACAGAAAAAGTTGATGCTGATGGGCTAGATAACCCAAAGTGAGAGCCGGCTCAGCGAGAGAAATTTTATGAGAACTCCACAGTTAAGCGTGCTAACCCTGGAGTAGTGTAAGGATGGGTGACCTTCTGGGAAGGACCCAGATGTCATTACACGAAAAGATCAAGGATGAAAAATGTTAAGGGAAAATATGGGAATTACAAAAAGTTAGACAGTGTAAGGGCATTTTGGTTATTAAGAGAAAGTGTAAGGGTATTTTGGTCATTTGACAAACTCAAAAAGGCAACTATTGACCAAAATATCAAAAAAAGTCATAGATGCCTAAAAGGTAGAGTAGAACTAACTAATTAACAGAGTTGTAATAGATTGCTGAAAATTGACCTAGATTTTTATTTATAGAATTTTGAAGATTTAATGGTCGAAAATAATTATTTGAGGTATCAAGAGACCTCAATCAGTTGAGTTCAGGGCACAGAAAAATAAAGTGAATTTTATAGTAATTAATAATAATATTTCCCAGTATACGATTAAGGCGATTTTCCCGAAAATCAGAAAAAGACCCGAAAATCCCTGAAATATAATTTATTTCAAAAATTAATTTTGGACAATCTAGAGGGCATTTTGGGAAAAGAAAAGGAGTTAGAGAATCAGTGAAAAATGTAGAAATTTTTAAAGCCCTAAAAGTATTTTACCCTCCGGTTGCACGTTTTCAGGGGTTTTGGACAAGATAAAATAACCCTGTTAATTTTGATGAGATCAAGGGGTATTTTGGGGATAATAATTTTGCCATATTCAAGAGGAAAATATGGAGATTAAATGAGGAAGAAAATATCTCTAGAAAAGTCGAAAAAGATTTACAGGAATAAAGTTATGTTTACTAGTAAAAAGTGTAATCGGTAAAAGTAACTGAATGGGATTCAATTTGGTTAGTCTAACCAGATTTTTACCCCTTAGTTTCAGCCATTATTAGCCACTTTTAATTAACCAATGAGAAGCCAACACTTGACCAAGAGGTGGCTAAATCTCCACCTTTAGATTAAATTTAATTGTTAAGTTTAAATCCTAGCCTTCTAACCAATTTCCACATGAATTAAATCAGATTTTCTTCATCCTGTTCAGCCATTATTCACACAAAACTGAAGCAAAGAGAGAGAATAGGAGGTCTCTTTCATAGCTCAAGAACAAAGGAAAGAATTCACTCAAAATTCAAGGTAAACTTGGGTTTAAGGCTTGAAATCTTCTATATTCTTCATCTCTAGCCTCTCCTCTTCAATCTTATGGGTTTATTTTCATGATTCTTGGTGGATTTGGCTGCTGAAAAATTCTAGTTATTGAGTAAGAAAATGAGGAAGAGAGAGATTTAGATCAAACAATTGGTACCAAACAACTCTAGGCAAGTTAAGGAGTTGATTGGTGTGTGTTTTATGTTGTTTTGAAGCTTGTATGAATTTTGGGAATCATGAAACCCTAAGGGGATATGCTGTCCAATTTTTCCTTTGGAAGGGAAGTGATGTTTTGAATGAGATACTGCATGGAAATTGGTTTAGGAATAAGAGTATATAAGCATGTGAAGTAAGAAGTTGAAAATCAATTTTTTTTTCAACTTGTTCTGTTTTTTGTTAAGACCAAGATCAGTGGGAAGAAATTGGATTTTGATGATTTTAATGCTTCCAATGGCTTTAAAATGAGATTTTGTGTAGGGTAAAAGTGAGCCCAAGTTTTGAGAAGCATTAGAAACTATAAGGATAAGTTATGAAACTCTAGGGTACCTTTATAAGAGCAAGGTGCATATATTACGTTTTTGTGAGTTTTATGTATGGTTGATGACATGAACATGATGGATAAGTTCTTGAATCATGTTTATGATGTTGAAATACAGAAGAGAACATTTGTAAGACGAATCAAGAGAGCATCAAAGTCAAGAACAAGTTAAAATTCCAAGGTAGCAAAACCCTCTAACCTTAAGCTAAATTGCTTTGAAAATGTGTATAAAATTATGCATGACTTGTATTAAAAATTTATGATGGTTGAAAGTGTGAATATGTGCTTTTGTATGCTATGGTCATATGCATTTAATTTTTACATGTTGCACATTTCATTATACTCAATTTTTACAAAGTGTGTTAGAAAGTTTTGCTATTGAGATTTTCCAAAATCTCATCCTCCCCAACTAACCATGTAGGTGCAAGCACAAGCAAGGGTAAGATCAAACTTCATGGTGATTGAAGATGGCATAGCTTGATTTTCTTACATATGTAATGTTGTATTACATGGTTGGAACTTTGTGTTGAGAATTGATGTAGTTATGTAATTTTAAACCTCTACATATGTGATAGTCAAAGAGAGGTGAAAGCATGCTTTAAATATAGGCTAATGCATGTTTAATGATGAGCAAAATAAGAAAGCAAATAAGCATGCCTAAAAGAAGAAATGGAAATGATAAGGATGTATAGTGTAGTAAGGTTGATCAAACCCCCCAACTTTGGTATGATGTAAAACAGAACTCCAAATGAAATGAAATTTTCCAGAAAAATAGTTCATGTTGCAAGCTTTAAAACAAGCTAAAGAACTCTGGAATTGGAGTTTTGTACGAGGAGTTATATGTCCCAAAGTTGGCAAAAAATCACAGAAAAACCTGGGAAAAATGAAAAATTACCAAATAAATAGTGCAACTTTGTGAAATAAACTGATTCAAATGAGCAAGTTAATGACCCAATGAGTATTTTTCCCCTGTAGAAGATTTTGTAAGCTTCAAATAGAAATTGGAATAAGTCGATTTTGATTTTTCTACAATTAGATATAAATTTTCAAAGTTGGGCCTTTTTAATATACCACTCTACCTTGGATAACTCAAATTGGCCTTTTTAGTGAATTTGAAAATTTTTCTTTTTCTTTAAAGAGTTGTTACTGTTCACTGGCCAATTTTCCAGATTTCTGGTCAAACTTTGAAACATCATAATTAATTATAGAAAAATCGAAACTGAGTGGTTCCAATTTTTAAATTTAGCTTATTAAGTGATCTATATATAGGGGAAAGATACTCAGGTTCCAATTCTTACCCATTTGAATTAGTTTATTTCAAAAACGTGCACTGTTCCAATGGTCACTTCCAGTTTTTCCAGATTTTTCCCTTAACTTTGGAAAATCATTACTCTTAATATACATATCCAAATTTCAGAAAATTTATATCATTTTAATGTTTAGGATGTGTAGTATTTAACTGAAAAGTTTGGGCTCAATTGGAGCTCATTTGATATTTTTCATTGCCACTTGAAACTGGTCAGTTTACCCTTTATCTTTGAAAACCAACTTTTGTTAAAATTCACCAAAACCTCTTTTTGGTTCATTAACCCACCTCTATCATGCATGATTATCTCTTTACCATTCCTTAGCACTTTTAGCCCATTTTCATGCATGCATCATCACATATTTACATGCTACTTCATGTTGAGGTTTAAGGGTTATAATCACAACAACTTCAAATAGAGTTTATCAACTCATATACTTATACAAAATCATGCAAATAAGAGCATCATCTTCATTTGTCAATAACCTTTTTCTTACTCCTGCTTGATCCTTTACCTTCATGGTTAATTGGTGGATAATGAGATTTATGCAAATCCCAATAGTAAAACTAACTAACAAAAACTTGTGAATGTGCATGTAATGCTTTTCAAAGATGTATGTATGATCAAGGTACATGTGACATGTTCAAGCATGACCTTAACATGCATACAACTATAGAAATCAAAGTGACATATCATACACATAACATAAGCTCATACATCATAAAACAATGCATCATTCACACAAGTTCATAAACTAGTTTAGAAGAGTTAGTAGTCTCGCTACCTTTAACTTTGCTTTCCTTTTTACTTAAACTTCCAAGTTCTCTTGGATCACTTCCAAGTGTGATCTTGGAGGTCTCAAATCCCTAAAGATCATGGTATAACATCCATATAAATACTCAACCATCAGGATGCAACAAAACTTGCAAAAATGCAATAAACTCCCCTTTAACTTTTCAAGAACCCTACAAGTTCGAAAACTTGGTTTTATGGCTCCTTGAGTTTATAAAATCCATTCCTTATATTTACCATACACAAAATATCATTTTAGAGTCATTGGAAGCAATAGAATCATCAAAATCCCACTCCCTCTAATTTTTACAGATTTTCGAAAAACAGAACAAAAGGGAGGGTTTGGATTTTTTCAACTCTTCTCATATATTCTTGCCTTTTCCTTCTTCCAAATCATGATTCAAGCTTCATAAAAATCAAACACACATTTCCCCTCAAGACCTCAAATGGACAACACCTCCCTGTATACTTGGGGTTTCCAAAATCCCAACAACAACTTTCATTAAACTACTCTTGACAACTTAAAGAGAAGCTTGCAACTTTTAATACCTCTTAAAACCTTTCATTTTCCATTTTCACCTTTTGAAAACCCAAGCCTCTCGTGTTCAAAAAGAGAGACTCATTCAAGGAATCAAACCATTAGAAAGATGAAAGAGGTTGCAAGACTCAAGAAGAGATGTTGCTTTGGGTAGTTGTGAGATTACCTAGCTTCAGAGCTCTCTTCTTCCTCCTTGAAGCTTGAGAATGGCGTGAGAATGGAGCTCCAAGACAGAAATTTCAAAATTAGAGAGGGAGAGTGGACAGCTAAAATGAGAGAGGAGAGGAGAAATTATGTTTTTAAAATTCCATGTAAAATGAATGTGTGGATAAGATTAATTCTTGGAGACCAAGTTTGAAAATGGTTGATGGAGAGTGTGTGACACTCCTTAGCTCTACCTTTAGCTTCATTTTATATTGATTTATAATCAATGGGAAGCCTCAAATTGATCGAAAGGTCCAAAAGTCTCAATTTGAAAACTTTCAACTTTTTGAAAGTTACTAGTCACTGGTTTTTGGACCAACTTTGAAAATTCATAACTAATACGAGAAAAATCAAAATTGAGCGCTTCCAATTTCTATTTGAAGCTTGTAAGTTCTTTTATAAGGTAAAAATACTCATTGAGCCATTTTCTTTCCCGAATGATACATTTTAATTCATGAAAAAGCACTGTTCATTTGGTCATTTTTCTATTTTTCTAGGTTTTTCAATGATTTTCTTTAAATTTTGGAGCTTAATAACTTTATGTTAAAAAATCCAAATTCAGTGTTCTTTTGCTTGTTTTAAAGCTTGCAATGTGAAATATTTTTCTGTAAAATTTCATCTGATTTGGAGTTTACTTTCTCTATTTTTTGACAGGCCAAAGCTAGGGGTTTGGTTAACTTCAACATTTAATCAAACTTTTCAATTCCAAACTTAACCATTTGAAACCCTAACTTCTAATCCTTTCTTAACCATGTTTAATCATGTAATTAGGGATCATTATCTATCCCATATTAGCCAAACATTCATAGGTTCACATCACATATTACATGCCATACATAAATTCCAACATAACTTTACATTACAACATAGTTTCATTAACAAAATCATCTCAAATTCCTTACCTCAAGCTTCATAAACTTTCTCCTTACCCTTTGATGCACTTGTACCTAGAAACTGTTAGTGGGGGAGGGTGAGATTTGAGGAATCCCGGTAGCAAACATTACAAACAATGCATGTAGGATGAATGTTAGTGCAGGATATGCTTGCCTTACATAGGCTCATGTTCACATAATAAAATGTTGTGTGCTCAATGTTTCTTGTAATGTACTTATGGCCATAGTAAAAATAAAACAGAGCTTCATTCATTCATACATGCTTCACATAATCTATCAAAGCAATACAACACATCAATGCACAACATACACATCACATACATACAAGTAAGTAAGTTCACTACCTTTTAGACTTTGCCTCCTTTGTACCTTGATCTTCTAACCATAACTTTTTCTTTGTCACTTTATGGCCCTAGATAAGCAATGACATTATTAGAGTCATGAAAAGTGAATGTCCAATGGGCCACATTAACCCTAAAGGCTTACTTTCACCCTTGAAGTTCTTATAAACTACATTGGGTCACGTTCTTTCTCAAATTCGCATGGTAACCAAAAGCTGTCAGCATGTTGACTAAACTTTGAAAAACCATAATTAATTTTATAGAAATCCAATTGGGGTGTTTTAACTTCCCATGTGAATTTCTTTAAGTCCTCTTTACATGAAAAATATTATCTATTGGCATTTATGCACCCAGAATTCCAGAATTTTCAGTTTATTCAGCTGTGCTAGGATTTATTCCAGATTTAGTGCCTAAACTTCAAAAATTCATATCTCCCAGCACACAAATCCAATTAACCCATATGACCTATCAAATTGAAGCTTGATAAGTCTACTTTTTTTTTGGTGAATTGATAAGTCTACTTTAATTCTAGGAAGTTTCATGGTCAATGGATAACATTTAACCATACAAAACCACGTTACAAATATACTCCCTCCAAAAAATGAATTTCACAACACTTACTCTTTAACTTCCAAAATTCCAAATTCATATGCAAGCATCTAAAAATCATGAACACTTGCATACCCACACAATTTTTCCTTATAAAACCATTGGAAGCATCAAAATCATCAAAACAGTTCATCTTCTCCCACTTCCAGATCAGCCGAAACAGTACACACACACATTCATCAACATGTGTTTTTCAACTTCTATCATCATATTCTTGCTTTCAAACTTACATTCATGTATGATAAAACTTGATTCTAACTCTTCTACATCAAGAGGAAAATTGGGCAGCATAACCCCTAATTTATCATGATTTTCCAAATTTACAAAGTCATAAAAACAACTCCAACAACATCAACAACAACATCAAAATGATCATTTCAACAAGGGTAAGCATTTGCAACCAACAAATGGCTTTAAATCCCTCTCTTTCTCACTTTTCTCTCAAGAACCCTAGATTATAGAACTTGAAAAAGAGGAATAAAATCAGATTTTAGAACCATGGAAAGTGAACAGAAGATCACAAGGAAGAGATTGGTATATACCAAAAGGTGTCTTGCTTGCTTACCTTGAATTTCTACTTGAGTTTTCTCTACCTTCTCCTTGCTTCAATGGCTTCATTTTGCTTTCCCATGGCTGGAGAAAGTCGTGCAAAATGGCTGGAGATGGAGGGGAATAATGGGTTTATTAAATCTCACTTAAAGGAGTGGAAGGTTGAGATTAATACTTAGTTGCTAAGTTTAGATCTAAGGGCTAAGATGAAGCCACATAAATGCCACTTGTCCACCTCTTATTAACCCACAAAAAGCTGATAATTATGGCTGTAATGGGAGGGTAAAAATCTGGTTGCCTTAACCAAACTGGATCCCATTCGGTTACTTTTACCGATTACACTTTTTACCGGTAAACTTAACTTTATTCCGATAAATCTTTTTCTACTTTTATGGAGATATTTTCTTTCTCATTTAATCTCCATAATTTCATCTTGAATATAACAAAATTATTATCCCCAAAATGCCCTTTACTTTCCTCAAATTTTACAGGATTAATTTATCCTGTCCAAAATCTCTGAAAACGTACAATTGGAGAGCAAAATTCTTTTAGGGCCTTGAAAAATATTATATTTTTCACTGATCCTCTAGCCCTTTTCCTTTTTCCAAAATGCCCTCTAGATATTTCAAAATTAATTTTTGAAATAATTATATTTCGGGGATTTTCGGGTCTTTTTCGGGTCTTTTTCCCAACTTTCAGGAAAATCGCCTTAATTATACACTCGATAATAATTTCATTAAATACTATAAAATTCACTGGATTTTCCGTATTTTTCTCTAAATTTTTGGAGAGCTCTTGATACCTTAAATAATTATTTTTCCCCTTTTTTGCCCTTCAAAATTCTATAGACAGAAATCGAGTCCGAATCTGGAAAATCTGTGATTCACAGTTGTGCTCTGCGAGTCGAGCTCTCTCTATTGGGCATATGTAAATTTTTTGTGACCGATTGACTTGCCTTGTCAAATGTCCAAAATGCCCTTATATATTTTCATAATGACCAAAATGCCCTTGTTTGATGAACAAGCATCTTGGCTAAAGCCAGTGAAGGCTTAACACTCTCTGTGTTACATGCTTCGGCCAACCGGAATGTTGGTTGAAGCCAACAAGGTCTGAAGGCTCTTTGTGCCACATGCTTCAACCAACAATGTTTAATATCCTCTTACTTTCTCATTTTCCATACTTTTATCTATGGGCCTTAAATCATCTCATAATTACCGGTCCGGCCTTTATTTCAATTAACAGCAATCACACGGATATTACAGAGTGTGCCACTTGTCCTAGCCTCATTGCTTGCTGTAAATGTGACTTTTGGCTTCCCCTAGGCATCTAGTTGGGCTGACTGGGCCTCCGCCTGTCAAGTTACTTGATCCGCACGTATTTTCGTAAAGTAACCTTTAATCGGGTAACTTTCTTTTTAATTTTCCGAAGACTTTCTCTCTCTTGTGGCACCATTCCCTAGGTCTCCTTGCCTAGCTGGCATCATTTCCTAGTCTAAAATTGTAACACGTCTTATTTATCCCTCGTAGCTTCTATTATAATGCTTTGGAACCAATTCTTAGCCTCAATTAACTTAAATTGTTAAAAAGGGACTAATTTGAAAACTTTCATTTTTAAGAAAGTTACTATTCACAGTTTTTAAAACCAACTTCGAAAATTCATAACTAATTCTAGAAAAATCAAAATCGAGTGGTTACAGCTTCTAATTGAAGCTTACTCATTCCTTTATGAAGGAAAAATACTTATTTGAACAGTAACTAGTCCAATTGGTACAGATTCTTTCGTGAAAATGTACTGTTCATATGGTAATTTTTCATTTTTCCCAGGATTTTCCATGATTTTTCATCAACTTTGAATAGTCATAACTTTCTGTAAAAAATTCCAATTCCAGTGATCTTTAGCTTGTTTTGAACCTTGTAATGTGAACTATTTTTTCACCAAATATCGATTCAGTTGAAGTTCATTCACCATATTTCCCGATAGGGCGAAGTAGGGAAAATGACCAACTTTACTTCCAGCACTTAGTCAAATTTTGACCCTACTTAACTTCCTAACTTATCATCTTGATTTCTAAACTTTTCTTAACCATATTAGCCTATTTAATTAGGCATTCATAAAGCATACACTACTTATCATAAGTCTATGATACATATCCAAGTTACATTACATATTTCATCACAATTATAAAACTTAACATAATGTCCATAACAAAATCCATATTAATACATATCAAACTTTGCTTCAAGTATCAAGCATCTTCTCCTTACCCTTGAGTGTGCTTCCACCTAAAAATGGTTAGTGGGGGAGGGTGAGATTTTTGGAAATCCTAGTAGCAAAACTTTCTAACATACATTATAAAATTTGCATGATAACTTTCAATATAAGTGTGAATTCATAAAAGTGCAACATGTAACAATGAAATGCATATGGCCATAGCATACAAAAGCACATATTCACAC
>JANTPZ010137784.1:0-19669 GCA_025593235.1 Vachellia pachyceras
CAACAGTTTGATAGTAGCTATCACTGTAGGCTTAATAGTTAAGCTATTTTAAGGAGAAATGTATATTACCAAACTTATAGGGCTTGCATAATTTGATTATACCTTTATGATTATATTATGAAATTGTAATCATTAATAATTTGTCTTGTGGTATGTATGAAATATTAAGGATTGTTCTGAGGAATATATGGTTAATGGGATTATTAATAATTGTTCTAGTTTTTTGTGCCCTGGACCTTGAGGATTTAATAATTAATTGTATCTAAATGTCTGGTTTGTTTGGAATTACAAATGGTATCAGAAGGGATTACGAGTTACGTAATCAATTTTGAATACAACGTATGGTTAAATTGTTTAGGGGGTTACACCACATGAATGAGCAGTTATGATATCCACAAGGTGTAAGTCAAGCCCTTCATTTACTACTGTGCTAATCAATTAATGAAAAGTAATCATATCTATTACTGGTGGATGCATTTCTTCTCAACCTTTACCAGGTCTTTGGGTAAAGCATTAGGCTATAAGATGTGCTATATATCTTATCATTTTTCCTTTTCCATCTCTCTTTCATATGAACACCCATTTTGTATTCATTTGGTTTTACATATGTAAGTGTAAGGACTGCAGAGCCTAAAACTTCTCGTTTTCAATAACAATAAATATGCATTAATGGTTTCCATCTATAAGACCAATATTTTCTGTATTGACACTCCACAATAGACATTGGTTCATGATCCTCATCATCATTCATTGCATCATATGATATTTTATTAGCAAAGATGTCATCAATGTTAACTTTATTTTGATCCAATCGGATTCCATTCATGATATAATTTATTAAGATCTCGTTCTTTTCAACTATGTTAGGTATCTTAGTCTCTTCTAGACTACAACATTCTTTTCTGAAGGAAATAACTCTTCAGGAATTGGCATTTCAAGAGCAATCAAATTTCTTTGATCAACCTTGACTTTACCATCTATATTTTTGACTCCTTTTCTCATTCAAGGATTTCTATCTTTGGGACCGATATGCCTTTCATGCTTTAGGCATGCTTTAGATTCATTTATAATAGATTGCCCATCTAAGACATTGATTCTTAAAGGAACATTAGCAATTGAGATATGTAACTTTATCACTTTCTCTAGGTCAATAAATGCTTCAGGCATTTGCTTAACTAAGTTCTATGGATGAATTACCTTTTAAATTTTCAGGGGACATTATTTTAGTACAAGGATTCAAATGAGCCAATCATAATTCATTCTAACTAATCTTTTTACCCAACACTTATTTTCTCCCCCTGATGTTGGTTAAAGTAATTCATCAATGACACCCGACAAATCGTGCTGTAAAATTTACAACCAGCATATATTTATGTCATACTTTAAGGATCCATTTTGGTGTGTTGTGGTGGTTTTACATGCACATATATTACACATCCGAAAGTAATCAAATAGAAAATATTAGGTCCTCAATCAAAAACCTTTGCAAGGGGGAAAACTTTCAATAACTTATTGGCCTCATGTGAATTAACATCACAAGACGCATGCTAGTCCCTAAGCAAAGTGTAGGAGATTATATCTCATAAGTAAAAGGTTCATTTAATCAATAATTCTGCTATTCGATTTTGTGTATGCACATGAATTACAAGATGTTCAATATCAATTTCAAGGGACATGCAATCCTCATTAAGGCAAGTGAAGTAAATTCACTAGTAATATTAAGATGTCGTCTCTTGATCGAATAATTAGGGTAATGTTCTCTTAACCATATTCGTTGAGCAATGAATCTTGCAAACTCTAGGTTGCAAGTAGATAATAAACAAACGTTTGACCATTTAGTTAATGCATCAATTAAAACCATGTGGTAATTATGTTAGGATGGCTGTTACCCAAGAGGGGATGAATGGGTGTCTAAAAAATTTATGTACGAATCTCGATTGATCAAAATACCCAAAGTATGAAATTGGATAGAGTAAGAATGAAATAATATAAATTAAAAAAGAAGATGAAAGTAAGATGAGCATATAACAATTTATCCTGGTTAAACCCTCTATGACTTACGTCCAATCCTCAGACTCCTTTAAGATTTTCAATCCACTATAACTTCCAAGTTTAATCCAAGTACTAGGAAAACCATTGCAATCACAAGTTCAATATAGACACTTGTGAAATCTATTTTAAGTTTGTAATAGTGGGTACTTGAGAACTCCATAAACTTTTCTAGGTATTTAGGAAACCCACTCAAATTTGTAACTGTTGTTACTTGATAAACCCCATAAACTTTTCAAGGTATTTATGAAACCTTTTCAAATTTGTAACGTAAGTACTTGAGAACCTTTACAATCGCTCACCCTTACCACATGTAATGTTACATTTTGTTTCACTCATGTCTATCCTAAGTTACTGTCAAAGGTTGGGATGATTATATTTATGAAATTCTTAACCCTATGAAGCATATTGTATTAACAATGAAATTCTTGGAGAAGTATAATATTAGAGTCCTAATGTTATTGTGTGATTTCCTCGAATTCACACTCTTTGTTTTGTGTTCAGTAACTCCATATACTTCATCTCTCTTCTCCGTTGATTACTTCCTCTTATTTATAGATGCTGCCAAAATATACCCATTGGAGAGGACTTAGTTTTTGTTACGCTTAGCTTCAATATCCAACATTGCGCATTAATGGCTCTGGCATGCATAATGGCTTTGTTTGTGAATTTGTCAGTTGAGTCCATGTTGGAACAGTCATCAGAGGACCCATTCCCTATTGCTAAGTAAAAAGATGAAGCATTTATTAGAGCATATGAGATTTAAATAAATGAAGTATGAAAAGCGAAAGCACAATGGAAAAAATAAATTCTGCAATTAAATAAGAATATTCTACAATTTGATTAAATGAATCATGCATATGAAAAGCACAATGAAACTCAACAAATGAGCTCAAAACAATTTAATAAAATACTTAAAAATAAGCTAAATTGAGCTCAATAGAAAATTTTCAGTCAATTTGATAAATGGTAAACCATAAGTCATATAGTATATTGAAATAACCATATATGCACATTTTATGGGGAGTTTAATATCTTCCACAATTTCATGTATCCAAACAATGTTTGAAAAATTAATCTCAGCATATTCCACCCAAATCAAACTTTTTCAAATCTTAAAATTGAGAAATAGTTAAATGTTAAATTTCCTTCATTTTAAATAATTGATAAATGACACAGATGAAATTATATTTCAACCAATATAAAATAATTGGTATGTGGATAATCACTTTTATTTCCATACATATGTTATGAATACTTAAATAATATGGCCCAAGAGTATTTTTATGGACTAAAATAAATGTCCATAAATAAATACAAAGTAGAGCTCAAATGTGTAGCCCAAAATCATATAGGGCACAGATACACAGCCCGTAGTAAATAGATCCCACAAAGGATTTCCTAAAATATTGTCTATAAAAGGTCCAAAATATAGGCTCAAAATTAATTTTCAAAGAGGCCCATGAGTTTTCTGAAATAAAAGTTTTTTAATCTATAGTCCAAAATTCGTCAAAAAAATAATACAGACCCAAAATAGGAAAAACTTTTTTTATAAAAGAGACCCAAAACAATTCAGGATTTTGAACAGAGGCACGAAAAAGGGCCCAAAAGGAATTGGCGCCAAAATGGCACTGTCTCGACTCTCGAGGATGTGGGAGAGCGCGTTCACTGGGCCAAAACGACGCCATCTTGCTTAAACCAAAACACGCCCTTTCGGCCTTTGGTAGATGAAGCGGGTTGACCTACCCAACCCGCCTACCAGTGTGACCCAGTCCTCCTTCATCACCTCTCAGCCGCCGGGCGGTTTCTCAGGTGATGTTTACTGGCAACAAAGTGGGGCTTTATCCGGTGATATAGGGCGCGATTTCAGCCCTTTTTCAGGGCGTTCTCTCTCTCAGAATTATACATATGAACATGGAAAAAGTTTTAAAAAGAAAAAAAGAAGATGATGATAAAATGAGGATAATTATTAAATGAGAAGCAAAATGAGGATAAAAAGAAAAAAAGAAGATGATGATAAAATGAGAAGCTCGAAGATTGAACAAAACACATACATACATATATATATGCAGATCTAGATACATACAGGCAGATTTATACACATGTAGTTTTCGAAACTGAGAAAGTATGAAAACGAATTTTGAAATCTGAAATTTTTTTGAAATTTCAATGCCCTTCCTTCCGCGGCCAGAAGCCATAAATTCTGGGGCAAGCTCTCAAATTGACAAAAATACACAAGATTCAATTATATACTCATATATACATACACAGATCCAAGCATACTGATTCTGCACGCAGATTCAAGAACACAGAAATTAAGATTCATTATCAACCAGATTTAAGGACGCAAAAAAAAATCTAGCATATTGATGATTCATCATTCAGATTTGCAACATGCACACATTTACGTATACTATTCAAGATTTATACACAGATTTACATACTGGGCTTGTTTGACGGAGCAGTTGCAAAAGACAAACGCACGTTCAACAGTGTTTTTCAGTAAAATAAGATAATCTTCTTATTCACGTAAATGTACTTCTCTACCACGTTTTCAAACAGATATATTATCGTGGAAAGAAAGTAGGAACCAGAGGACAGCCAAGAATGCCAACTGGGTTTTAGTCCTTGGAGCAAGAACCCGAGGACGTTTACAAATGAAAACTGGATTTTGGCCCTCGGTTTGGATTTTGTTATGGAGATAGAATATGAATTACAGACAACATTGAGAAATAAACATGCTAATTGGAGAATCTGGATCAGTGGTCTAAAGCATTTTGCTGATAACTATATGGTGGTGCTCGGCTGATTATGATATGACAGTTACACATGTAATTATTATATTTTTAATAATCTTGAGACCTCTTAGCAGAAAAATTATCACTAAAAGTATAATTTCAACAATAAATCATATATAGGAATACTTTCAGTGGCGATGTATGATGACTCACCCCTGAAACTCTTTCGACGATGACTTTTTATATTATCAAGTAAAAGTTAATTTTTCTGAAGTGTAGGAATGTATTGGGATATTGAAGTTTGACATGCCCTACTATTGAAGTTTGATATACCCTAATTAGTAGTGGGAATATGGGTTCAGCCCGCGGGTTGAGCCCGCCAACCCGCGGGTTGAACATGGTTAGGGTTGGGGAATTTGGGGCCCGTAAAAAGTCGGGCTGCACAGGCCCGACTAATACGGGCCAGGGTTGAAATCGGGCTAACCCGCGGGCTGGCGGGTTAGCTCGATTTCATTTTATTTTTTTTAAATTTTTTTCTTATTCGCCACGAGGCACGAGCCCACGACGCCACATAACTCCATCTGCGTCCTGCGAGAGCGAGAGACATGAGTACATGACCAGAGTAGAATCCAGATGAATCGTCCCAAATCGTGAAATCGCCCATCGTCCTCTCGCCCTCTCCTCCTGGGTCCTGGCTCCTGCTCGCGGCGCCTTCGACTTCGTCGTCTCTCCCAGAAGCCAGCGTCGTCATCTTCCACTTGTCTCGTGCTCGTCTTCCATTTCCCCCGAGCTCTCTCAGCTGCGCGGCGCCTGCTCGTCTTCTAGTCCGTCGAAGCTTGGCTCAAGAGTTGAGGAATCGAGGGATTTCTTGGCCAAATATCCCGAGTGTACAGGTGACGTCCTCAACTCCTCATCCTCTTTATTCAGCTTATGATAATATGATTTGCAGAACAAGTTAATCTCTTACCGTGTATAGGCTTTTCCTAGGTTTTCCAATCAAGTTAAACTCTCCCCTCTAACCTTGCATAGATCCTTCTGAGCTTCATATTTGAGTTTAACCGTTGATTATTGACACCGAGCTGAGTAATAGATGAAGAAGCTGAGTAATATTAGCTTGGATTATAATCACCACCGATCCACTTAAGGGCTTATCTACTTTGGATTCTTTTCTTTGGCTATAATATTGAGTTCAGCTGACTTCCAGTCCACCGAGCTTTTAAATTCTTTATAAATATCATCTGAAATGGAAATCGTTTATCACTGGTTTTTTCATACGAATTAAGCTTTTGTTTGACATGGTCCTACATTTGCTTTCTCAGGTGGAGCATTGCAAAATGATTATGTGGATGACGAGTCTTCTGGGTATGGCGCTTCTGTTTTCTTCGCTCTAATATTTTTTGAGAAATAACGTAGTCATCTTTTATTTGAAAGGAAAGAGAGAAGTGTTCATATGAAACTTACTAGGATTCATCAGATCTGGCCTTTGGTACAGCTACTTAAATTATTTTATCATCAGTCTTCGCGTGCACTGGGAGCAAACATTATAGTTTCTCTGCGCTAGTAATCAGTCTTCCATTGTCATCTTTTGGTCTCCTTGTTATTTTAAGCATGTGATCGTCTTTTTTACATCCTTTTGCGGTTGAATTGGGGTTTGCTCATGACTTTGATATCCTTTTCTATTACCTAAGTTTGATCTCAAACAAATACTGAATTATTTCTAAAATAAGTACTGAATTAAGAATTTGAAGAAATGAAGTACACTGAAAAGTTATGTAATTGTAGTACTAGGATTATTATTCTGTGAATGAAGATCATGACAGATACAAATATGTAAATAATTTCTCATTATTTGTTGCTTGAGTATTTTAGCTGATAGCACCCTGTGTAATTTTAGCTGATGACATCATTATTTGTTAATGATAGCACTGATAAGATTACTCTTGCTTCAAGTTGTATTCTGGTGTTTCCTTGACAAACTGATAGCACTCATAAGATTACTCTTGTTCTGGTTCTGGTGGTGTTCATGGTCTTTATCCTCTGTGACTGTGATATAGGCAGAAAAATGCAAAAAAAAAAAGGCGGGCTGGCGAGTCGGGCTCGGGCTGCCAAGAGTCGGGCTGCACAGGCCCGACTAAAACGGGCTGCGGGTTGAGGCGGGCTGGCCCGCGGCCCGCGGGCCAGCCCGTTTTTCCAGTACTAACCCTAATACGGGAAGTTTGTTGTTCAGTGTGCAAATATTTTAGGTAATTAAGGATGCTTATCATTTGAATAAAATAAATAAAGATATAGCAATCTTACCCAACCCACACCCATGATGCAACTTCGGTTTGTTATAATTGTATGGAAGAATTAAGAATAAATCCCTTTTGAAAAATTAATTGTGCAATAAGATTTTTTACAAAATGCAACCGAACTTACATAATGTGCATGTTTGAGAAGAACTTCTTCCCAATAGTACATGCAAATCAAAATAAAACTATTTCGAAATCTGTAAAAACATCTCAAAATTGATAAATTCTTTTTAGATTTAGTAAATTATTCTCAAAATTCATAAACTCCTTTCTTTGAACGGACTTCCAAACACACCCAACATGTAATTGAACTAAATTTTCACACATCTAACTGAATTTTCATAAATGTTGAACAACAAATCCTATTTTTTTAATTAATTCCAATTTATATTCAATTCTTTTGCTTTGGCATCTACGTGATAAATTCTCGAGTTCTGTTCTAACTGTACCTTTCTCTGTAGAGATGTCTTTTTCAGCCAACTGTAACCGAAAATTTTAATACATTACTGCCGGCAAGCACAAGCAAGATAAATAGGTGTAGTACTTGTCTCTCCAATTTTCAAGTGTCGGTGCAGAAAGTAATTTTAAAGAGCAAAAGAAAACACAAGTTTTTAAACTTTTCCAGCTTAGATTTAAATGCATATTTTTTTAATGAAGTCGTAAGAATTAAAATTACAATTTAAAAATAAATGTAAAACATCAATAATTGCTATGTTTGGAACCATGTTTTAAAAAGTCAAATAGGTGTTTAACGGTGTTTTTTTCCGTAAAACGACATAATTTTCATTTGCTTTTTAAACGGTAAAAATATTTCTCCACCTCTTTCTCTAAACAGATTCAATAAGAATTTGTAACTCAAATGATCATTAAAGCAAAGGAGCTAGCTAATTCAACAAATAGATATAAATTAGGGTTAATACAATCTTTCATCCATAAAATTTAATCTCTTTTTTAATTTAGTCCATCAATCTTAAAACAAATAGTTTTGATTCTTTAAATTTTATTTTATTTAAAATATTAATTTCTACCATCTAATAAAAACTTTGATTATTTTATCATGAGAGATCAATTCTAAAATTAAAAATAAAAAATTTGAGAGATCATATGTATATATATAAGAGAACAAATTAACATACATAAATTGTAGATACAGAAGTGTTCAAAGGACGATATGGAATTAAAGAACTGAGCACTACTTTTGTAATTGCACAGACACAGGGCTAATAAGAAGCAGGCGAGAAGAGAAGAAATACAGAGAAACTTGAGACATTTATAACAAAAGAAAAAAAAAACAGAGAAAGAGGGAGAGAGCTGAGACATTATTGGAAATTCTCCGACGGATCTCTTCAACGAGGGCAATAGATAGGATCTCTGTTTTTGATGTCACAACGTTGCTTTTTGTTGTTTAGAGAATTCATTTTGGGAAGGCAGGAGCTGTACCGTTCTTTTGCAGTACAAGCGACGCCTGGTTTGCCTCTTTGGTTGGTACCTCCAAGGACGAATTTGAGATCAGCAAGCATTCTGTGAGGACGGTGACCAGTCATGAGCTCGGCCATATCATCAGAACCAAGAAGAAGCAATCCACTGGTCTCTGATGAGTTGGTTGCCCCTAAATCTGCTGTGACTCTGAGGATCATTATCGCGAAGACGCAGATGACGATGGTTCTCTTCATTGCTGACCAATTCTTCCAAAAGCTGAGCCTCTCTCTCTCTCTCTCTATATGCTTCCTTGGATTCTATTATCTATAGTCATCCCTCCGATGAGGGGATATATATATATATACAGGGTTTTGCCTTTTCTTTTGGCTACATATATTTATTGATCAGCCACTGGGTAGATGGATGGTAATAAAATTACTACATTTTATTTAAAAAGGATAAAAAAGAAGGGTTGATATCCTGAATAATGTTATCTTGTAAATTTTTTTAGGAGTAATACTGTACTTAAAAAATTATATATTATAGTAATTTTAGCTCGATTGTTATCCACGTTAAAAAGGATGAGTAAACATTTTATCATTCAAAAAATTGTTTGAATTATCATTTTGTTTAGCATTCCAAACATTCCATTAATTTCAATATCTAGACCCCATGATCTACTTTCTCTCAGCTTTCTTGTCAGCATCTTCTATTTGGCATTTGCCTCTAAGGTGGTGGTCCAAAGATCTTGTTCATCAATTTTTGCTAAAAATATAGTTAAGAAACTCCTTATTTAAATTATTGAAGGTTAAATTTTAAAAAATTGAAATATTTTAAAATATTTCATATCTATCATTTATATTTTATCCAAATATAATTTATATTTCCTCAAAGTTATAAATTCATTTTTATGTTATAATTTTATTTTCATGCAGAGATCTTAATGCGCATTTCCCCGATATGGCCTTGGCAACACCTGTTCTTCTCCTATACATAAGGATCTGTCTATTTAGATAGGTAATAATTTGAATAGTTCTAGCGTTTAATCAACTTATTTTTATTAAAATACTCACACTTTTCAGAAAAGTTATTCTAAAGACAAAACATAGGTTTGAAATTTAGGTTTTTAAAAAGTTATTTTCTTATCAAATCACACTATCATAATAAATTTTCTCTTCCATTTTTTTCTTTCGTTTTATTTTATCTTTCTTACATACTTTTTGCCTCAGAATCCCTCAAAGATATTCTTATTATAATGTAATGTCCCATCAACAAAAGCAAAAAAATATATAAGAAGAGCATGTGGTAGCAGGAGGGAAAGGAGAAACGGAAGAGTGTGGAAGAGAGATGGAGTGAAAAAGAAGCAAAAGAAAAAAAAATAAAAAATTATAATATGTGTAGCCACTAGCGAGTGGGGGTATTATAAATACCCCCTCACAAACTAAAATAGGCATGCACACACTTTCATCTATAACACATTTTCACGGATACATACACCCATTTCCAGTGAGAGGCAGTGACGGAGGGAGAGAGGAAGAAAGAGAGGAGGACGCTGGAGAGTATCGCAACGTATTAGCATGCCTAACCTGAAAAAGGAGGGAAAATTGCGTCGCATTTGCGCTTCAGTTTTTCACGTGCCATCTCTTGGTGTCATACCCTTCTAGAGGACTTTCACAAGCTGAATAATCTTTTTCCTCAATTGCTTGTCCTTGACATCCACAATCCTTTTGGGCTCTACTTAATAGGTCATATTCTCCCCTAGCTCATTTTCCTCAGGTACAATGATATGGGATGGGTCTGGGTGATACTTTTTAACTGTGACACGTGAAACACGTTGTGAACCCTCGACAAGTTCGACAGCAAAGCAATTTGATAAGCTACTGGTCCGATTCTCTCCAAAATCTCATATGGACCAATGAATCGAGGAGTTAACTTCTTTGCTTTAATGGATCTACCAATACCAGTTACTGGTGAAACCTTTAGGAACACATGCTCACCCACTTCAAATTATAAAGGTCGATGCGGTCTATCCGCATAGCTCTTCTGTCTGCTCTGTGCTGTCAACAATTTTTTGATGAACCATCTCGATCTTTTTCGTTGTCTCATCAACTTAAATCAGGACCAATCATAGTTCTCTCACTCAATTCCATCCAACATAAGGGTGATCTGCACTTTCTTCCATATAAAGCTTCATATGGGGCCATATGTATGCTAGATTGGTAGTTGTTGTTATAGGCAAATTCTGCTAATGGAAGATGGCAAAGTCATAGCTTATACCTCCAGGCAATTGAGACCTCACGAGGTGAATTATCCTACCCATGACTTGGAGCTACCAGCAGTGGTTTTCGCCTTGAAGATTTGGAGGCATTACTTGTATGGATCACAGTTTGAAGTATTTATTGACCACAAAAGTTTGAAATATTTGGTTGACCAAAAGGAGTTGAATAATAGGTAGCGCCAGTGGATGGAATTTCTAAAGGATTATGATTTCAAGTTGAAGTATCACTCTGGCAAGGCTAATGTGGTTGCAGACGCCTTAAGTCATAAGTCGGTACACTTGTTTTGTATGAGGTTGGAAGAGCAAAGATGGCTTGAGGGACTAAGAGATATTCATGTAGTCCCAGACCTAGAGAAAGCTATGTTAAATGCAGTCCTTGTGAATATGGGTTTTATCAAGACCTGATGGATGCTCAGATGAAGGATGATCAATTAAGCAAATTCGAGAGAAGTTAGAGCATGATGGAGTCCCAGATTATGACATTGGGAACGGAGATATCTTGAGGTATAAGAGAATTTGTTTCCCCGATAATGATGAGATAAAGAAAATCATTTTGGAAAAAGCTCATCGGAGTATGTATGCTATGCTATGCATCCACGAGAGTAAAACTGTTAGATGGCTACGGTTGCACCGAAACGGATGATATCTGGTTAAGAAAGCACTGGTGGGTGGCTACGGCTACATCCACAGGAGCAACATCGTTAGGTGGCTACGGTTGCACCGAAACGGATCATATCTGATTATTGATATATTGGTGGGTGGCTACGGCTGCATCCATATGAGTACAACCGTTAGGTGGCTACGGCTGCACCGCAACGGGGATATTTCATTAATGAGGTGTCGGTTTGTTACGGAAAAGATTTAAATGATTTAATTATAACATTATGTGCATGTCTATCTTAATTTGTCCCACTTGATACCTATTTTAGCATACGTCGGTATGTACGATGAGTTGGAATTTGGTTACAGAGACCGTTGTCTCACCCTGTTGCTCTTAACATTTTTCAAAGAATATTTCTGGTGCTGGTTCGTCGGGGAGAACTTCACTGGCTTTGATATCTCAACATATCTCTGTAAAGCCTCCTTTGTTATTTTATGTGCTGATTTCAGTATATTGCCATCTATAGGGCTCATTTTGCAAACTCTGATTTTAACTGTTTTATGCATGCTATTATTTTGATAGAATTGAGAACTCTTCATAATCTCGATGGACTTGCTATTTGACTTATTAGATATAACTCTGCGTTTGTTTATATATATATATATATTAAAAAGAGTTATTATTTGAGATTTATAAAGAGGTGGTTACTTCAAAGTTTAGAGATTCCTCAGTAGAAGTGGGATATAATTTCTATGGACTTCATAGTAGGATTGCCACATACCAGGTCTAATCATGATGCCATCTGGGTGATTGTGGACCGATTGACGAAGTCGGCCCATTTTTTGCCAATTGCAGCAAGTTATATATAATATCCAAAATTTCATGAACAGAAATAAAGGCCAAATCGATAAATGACAAGATGATTTAAGACCCATATAAAAGAAAAATAGAAAGGAAAATGCCTAAATAAGAAAGATGATAATCGACTAAGCCCCTAGTCTTAAGGATTTTAAGCAAAAATGGCCCAAGGGCAAAATGGTCATTTAGCACAAATGACAAGGGTTAAATCGTCATTTTGATTAAAATGCCTAGGGTATAAAATGTTATCAAATAATAAGGATATTTTGGTAATTTGGTCAAAAGTCAAGTTGACCAAAAAAGTCAAAGTCAACCCAAATGTCAAAGTTGACCAAAATGTTAAAAGTCAACCAAGGATGAAGTTGGAATTAAGAAAAAGTAGAAAAAGTGATGGCATTTTGTTAATTAAGAAAGAAGTAAGAAGGTAGTAACATTTTCGTAAATAAGTGGAAGGTAAGCCAAGGCAATGTCATTTTAGTAATTAAAGGATTTTAGAGTTAAGGACGACTGAGAACTAATTATTTGAGGTAGCAGGACTTCTCAAATGCCGGAGACCTGAACTGAGAAAAGTTTAGTTGGGTCATAAAGTATTTAATAAAATTATTACCTCGATATCCGGTGCCGGTAGTTTTAAAGTACGGAGAACAACAGTGCTCGAAAAAAGATTTTCCTAGAAAATTAATTACAGAAAATCCGAGAATAATTTTGAGGAATGGAAAAGGGTTGGAGTATTAAGGAAAAATATAGAAATTTTCTATGCCCTTAAGCCAAATTGGCCACCGGAAGCACGTTTTATGGTATTGCATGAAAATCAAGGAATCTTGACGAATTACAAGGAAAACCCAGGGATGCTTTGGGCTAAGGCATGATGCCGCCTAGGGCCTAGGGAATGGTACCGCATGAAAGAGAAAGTCCCCGGAAAAGTAAAAAGGTAGTTACCCGGATAAAGGATACTTTACGAAAATGCGTGCCACTGGATCAAGTAACAGGAGAGCCAGTAGCCTAGCCAAATCTTGGAGCCCAAGCTAGAGAGTAATGATGACAACTTTTTAACTCACCAAATGAGCTTGACAAGTGGCATAATCCTCTCCATTCAAGAGACAAACTTGGTCCCCAAGTTTTAATCTCATCCACTCCTTTTTCAAGAAGCCTTTTTAATTAGTAAAATTCCCCATTTTCTCTCAAAAATCCGTCCACTCTCTCCCTTTCTCATGGTCTGAAATTTCTCTCCCTCCCAAGCTCCCAAAAAAGCCATCTTCAAGCAAGAGAAGGAAGAAGAGCTCACACTCAAGGTAAAGCTTACAACCACCCAAATCAACAGCCTTCTTGTGTCTTGCAACCTCTTTCACCTTTCTAATGGTTTGATTCCTTGAATGAGTCTCTCTTTATGAAGATGAGAGGCTAGGGTTTCAAAAGGTGAAAATGGAAAATGAAAGGTTTTAAGAGGTATTAAAGGTTGCAAGCTTCTCTTTAAATTGTCAAGAGTAGTTTAATGAAAGTTGTTGTTGTTTTGGTTGTTGTTAGGATTTTGGAAACCCTAAGTATATGGGGAGGTGCTATCCATTTGAGGTCTTGAGGGTGAAATTTGTGTTTGATTTTTATGAAGCTTGAATCATGATTTGGAAGAAGGAAAAAGTCAAGAATACATGAGAAGAGTTGAAAAATCTAAACCCTCCCTTTTGTTCTGTTTTTTCGAAAATCTGTAAAAATTAGAAGGAGTGGGATTTTGATAATTCTAATGCTTCCAATGATTCTAAAATGATGTTTTGTGTAGAGTAAAAATAAGGAAGGGATTTGATAAGCTTAATGGATCATAAAACCAAGTTTTGGAACTTGTAGGGTTCTTGAAAAGTTAAAAGCGAGTTTAGTGCGTTTTTACAAGTTTTATGGCATCTTGATGGTTGTTTGTTTACATGAATATTATGCCATGATCTTTAGGGATTTAAGACCCTTAAGTGCACACTTGGAAGGGATCCAAGAGAACTTTGGAGTTTAAGTAAAAAGGGAAAGCTAACCAAAGGTAGCAAGACTACTAATCTTTCTGTTAAGTTTGTGAAAATAAGTTGTGAATATTGCATGAACTTTTATGATGATTACAATGGATGATTTGTGTATGAAATGTGACTTTTGTGCTATGGCCATATGCATATTAAAGTGTTGTTTGCTATGTCACATATATGTATGATCATACACTTGCTTTAAAGTTATGCTATACACATTCACAATATTTTGGATTATGCAGTTTTGCTATTGGGATTCCCAAATCTCATCCCCCCAACTAACCATGTAGGTGTAAGCTCAAGCAAGGGTAAGGAAAATTTTATAGATGCATGAATATTTTGCTCTTGCTTGCATGATTTTGTGTAAATATATGAGTTGCTAAACTCACTTGAAGTTGTTAAGTTTGTAACCCTAAACCTCTACAAGAAGTATCATGGGAATAAGTGATTATTCATGCATGAATATGGGCTAAAAGTAACAAGGAATGGTAAAGGAATAATCATGCATGATAGAGGTGGGTTAATGGACCAAAAAGAGGTTTTGGTGAATTTTAAGAAAAATTGGTTTTTTGAGGTTAAAGGGTTCTAAAGGCCCTGAAAAACGAATATGTTTCACGTGGAAATAAAGATAGCAAACCAGGTCCAATTGAGCTGAAACTTTCCACTCAGAAACTACACATCCTAATCTTTAAAATGATAAAGTTTGCGAAATTTAAATGTGTATTTTGAGAGATATGATTTTCCAAAGTTTAAGGGAAAAACTGGAAGTGACCATTCGTACAGTACATTTTTTTGGAATAAACTGATTCAAATGGGCATGTTTTTTGGCCAATGAGTATTTTCCTCCTATAGATCACTTAATAAACTAAATTTAGAAATTGGAACCACTCCATTTCGATTTTTCTAGAATTAATTATGATTTTTCAAAGGTTGGCCAGAAATCTGGAAAAATGACCCGTGAATAGTAACAACGTTTTTATTACATTTCTGAAAATCAAGTTCACAATTTTGGTCAATTTTTGATATCTAAGGCCCAATAGTGGTTCAAAAGTGATCTAATATAAGCATATAGGGGGGAAATAAGAGGTGTTACACCTAGCATGTATGGAAATAAAATCTCCTACTATACATGCTATTAACTACAATCAACATATAATACCCTTATGGGTATTTACAACTTTTCATAAATGTTTATCAAATACTTACAAAATCTCCAAGCCTTCTCCTTCTTCTCCTTCTCTTCTTGAATAAGCTAGCCCCAGGGTTTGGGTTGTATTGATAGGGTAAGATTCTTGCGAATCTTAGTAGCATAAACAACTATTACATAATCACAATCATGCATTTAATTAAAATTGTTATGCATACCTCACATGTCACACAACATAGCAAAGAGGAAAGTCCTCATCATGGATACATTGATCATCAATTCTAACACCTTTGACTTAGGTAATTTTCCCGAATACATCATTTTCTATAGAAATAATAAGGTGATTTTTGAGGGAAAGGGCAAAGGAGATATGAATGAGTCAAATAGGCATTGTAATGACTTTTCACATGCTGCATAGCTTATTACACTCAAAAAATGATTAACCATGTTTAATCACTATTTACTAGCTTGCGATAAGGTTCGCTTTGCAAATTAAATCCGTTGTTGCTTCAAAATTGCTATCTACCTAAGGCTAATTACAAAACAAAACTTCTTTTTGGTAATTTTTTGAATTGAGAGAAAGCAGTGAAAACAAAATTTGAGTGTAAAGTAATGATAATGAAGTTCCTCTTGAAAATGAATCAAACCGTCATAGTTCGCAAAAGATTAGGGAAAGTATCGGTTTTCACACTAAGTTTCATAACTAAAACCCCAACAACTCGCTGGGTTAGGAATTCCATGTAATGAACTCTATTCCATGAAACCCTTTAAAAACACTTATTGTGTGTACGAACGTCGCAAAGTGAAAAATCCAACTCAACACAATATTGTCTCTACAATCAAGCACAACTGGGAAGATAGAAGAGAATAATAATGATTTCATTGAATAGGTAGAAATGAGACTTCATCCTACCACATCAAACACAAAACAAGTTCGATACACAAATAATCCAAGTTTGGCTCTACCGAGACCAAGTATTTACATACAAACTACAAGTCCTAACTCAGAAACTATGTAATCCATATTATAAATGCAGATTGAAAACTAATACTCCCCTTTCAGTACTTCAAACTCAGGCTATCTTCATCTCCAAGAGGAAGAGAGATGATCAGCTACTCATATGGTGCGGAATTGGGCTCTGAATGGAAGATTGAAGCATCATAATGGATTGGGGATGAAATGGAATGGTAGTAGGGTTTTAATGAGTAGAGAGAATGAGAAAATGGGAATGGAATGGTTCTCTGCCTCCTCCTACATTCGTTTCCTCGAAACCTACCCTAATTAGGTTGTATTAACCGTCCAGGGTTTGATCCAAAGAAGCGGGTCAGGTTATTTTCCATTTGGAGCATAATTTGGTGCTGATACGCGATATTAACCGCGGTTAACATGAGGTTTCATCGCGACGAACCTCTCCCGAGAGTTCTTTGCTCGCTTGATTGAACTTTGGCCGCGGTGAACTTTCTCAAAGCTGTTTTCACATGATCTTGTTCAGAGTTCCTGAAATGAAATAGTAAATATTTGAAGTATCATTTGCTCATGATGGAATTTAAGCACAATTATATCATTATTCATGGCATATGCACCCAAAATCACACTAATCCAAATCAACAACTCTAAATCTCCAATTAAGCACAACAAAGAGTAATGGGAGGCTAATATTGAATTAAAAACTCTGAAAATTCAAGTAAAAGTGGTATAAATAAAGCTCAATCACAAACCCTAAGGGGAGGTGCTGTCCAATTTTATATTTGATGAGGAAGAGTTGTTTTTGAGCTAAATAATCCATGAGAAGTATTTTGGGATCAAAAATATGTCATTATATGTGAAGAAAAGTTGAAAATCCAATTTTTGGAAAATTTCCAGATTTTTGTCCAGATCTAGTTCATGAAGAACTAATGTGATTTTCATGATTTTGATGCTTCCAATGAGTTTAGAAGGCAAAATTGTGTAAGGTATAAATGAGAAAAAATTTTGGGAAGCATTTGAACTCATGAGAACAAGTTTTGAAGTTTTAAGGTTCTTGAAAAAGCAAGAGAGGGTGATATTGCGTTTTTGTGATTATCTTGCATTGTTGATGACTTGAGGTTGATGATTATGTTCTTATATGATGTTTAGGAAGTTAAAAAAGCAAAGAACTCATGGGGAAACTTAGACAAGAAAGCCTCAAGTCACAAGGAAATTAAGAGAACAAGGTAGCAAAGCCTTCTAACCTTAAGCTAAGCTGCTTTGAAAATATGTATGAGTTTATGCGTGACTTGTATTGAAAATTTATGATGATTGAAGTGTGAATATGTGGTTTTGTGTGCTATGTCCATATGCATTTAATTGTTACATGTTGCACATTTAATTTTCATAACCTCTACCTATTTTTACTGCTTTCTTTCTCTTGTGGGACAACATGAAAAGCTCACAATGGTTTCCCATTGGAGTTCTATCTGATTCCTGTCTATCAGGAATATGCTTCTCCCTGTCTATCAGGAAGTAGCTCGCCTAACTGTGGTGACTAGTCCCACCTGATCCCTGTCTATCAGGGTTCTGCCTTTCTTCCTATCTATTAGGAAGTGGCTCGACTGACTGAGGTGATTCAACTTAGCATACGCCTAACTGCGGTGATGGCATAGGAAATCACCATCCCAAACTTTAGAGAGATACTTTCTGGCTAAAACATTTTCTGGTATGCTTTCTGTTGGGTACTTCCTCTCCTCATCATAACGCAACATACTTTGTCCTAATCAGGGAACCTTTCTTAACTTTCTTACTTTCTAGCAGTGTCATTTACTAATGAGGCTTAATTTCTCATTTTCATATTTAGCCTGAGAACCACACCCTTTTGCGATGCCTGAAAACATAGTGAAATATCACTAGTTTAGGTCTCATTGCTCAAGGCATCTCTAAGTTCTGCATTACTTGCCTTTACTATCATAGGGTGTGATATCTCACTTCTCTATCTATTTCTCATCATTTGTATCATTATGATGAGCTATCTGACTTTCTCTTTGGTAACTCTTAAGATTCCTTGACCATTTCATCCATGGTCATTTTAGCTTTACAATTTATTCTCATAGGAATCTTACATCATATAAAGATTTAAGCCATATACTAACAGATAATTCATCACAAAGTATCTTCAAACTCCGCTGCTAGTACTATGCCTTTATTATTGCTAAACTTGGGCTAACTTAAGTTGGGAAGTCTATTGTGGTTACTGAAACTACTGCTGCTGTGACTACTGTGTCTATCACAGTTTATCTAACTTACTCTTAATAATTATAAAGCCTTTCAGCAGCTCTAGTACTTTTGGTACTGTCTACTTTCTAATTTCTTTAGAAAATTAACCACAACTTATTCAACATCTGCCCAACTCATTCTCATACTTAGCTGTCATAAATTATAGCCCAAAACAACACTTTTGTTTCATAACTGTACTTCAACTATTCATTCCTTATGCCTCTATTTACCTCTAGCATTAGAATCACTGATAGGATCTCGTTACTATACCTATCCTGTCTCTTTGCTTCTGTAACTCTTTGAACTCCTGGATGATACTAATGTATATAACTTTATCTCTGATAACATGTACTTTTTCCAGCAAATGATCATAACCTAGCTTACTAATAGCTTAGGATGTCTAATAACCTCAAACGTTGCTGGACTATCAGAGATACTTTCCATGATCATCTCCTCTATCACATTTACAAAGGTAAGACTCAGTTTCATCTAATATCCTCTGCCTCACAACAGGCTTTGGAGGAATATAACATCTATTTCTGAACTTGATTATTCCCTCAGAGTCTCTATTAAATTCTCTTGCTCCCCCTTGACTCATCTGAGTCTCAATGTTCTGAGCAAACGGATCTTCTTGCTGAGCTTCCTTAATTTCATCTTCTATATTCAAATGAATCTGAGTGGTCCCAAATCTTTCAGGCTCCACTTGCAACTGATTCAATACTCCCAAGTCTCGGAGGTACTCTATCATCATCATAGCCACCTGTACTGTTTTCCTGCTCAATGCATCGGCAACTATGTTAGCTTTACCTGGATGATATTTAATCTGATATTCATAGTCTTTGAGCAACTCCATCTATCGTCTTTGTCTCAAGTTCAGTTCTTTCTGATCTTGTAAATACTTGAGATTCTTATGATCACAATATAATTCGATGGTTGCTCCATATAAGTAGTGCCTCCATATCTTTAGAGCATAAACTATCGCTGCTAGCTCCAAATCATGTGTGGGATAATTTCTTCATGAGGTTTCAACTGTCGTGAGGCATAAGCTACTACTCTTCC
>JANTPZ010137785.1:0-50306 GCA_025593235.1 Vachellia pachyceras
CAGACCAATTCTGATTCTGCGACTTCCGGCCTAACAACATCAACTTTTGCTACTCTTTCTATCTGTGGGCTCTGACTTGACTTCTGATTACTGGTTTGACCCTTTTTATCTAATGACCATATTGCCCTTGGCCTTTTTACTTAATGACGTTTATGTCCCTGGCTTACATTCTTAATAATTTCAAAGCCTTGGGACTAAATTGACCAGGGTCTCTTTGATCCATTAATATCTTCTCTTTCTGTACTTTCATTTCTAGGCTTTGTCTTATCTCATATCTATCAATTTGGCTTCTGTTCTTATTTACAGAAAATGGTGGATATTACACTTACTAAGCATTAAATGTTTAGCAGGATAACCAAGAGCTTCCCAAAAGCCCCACTATACGTGGCGCCTGAATGAGAGAAGAAAAGGGCAGAAAGAATTTTTCCATGCTACTTTCTAAAAACAAGGCAAAAAGTTGAATAGGCTTCCACCTTCAACCTTTTTAGTTAATGCTCCCGTCAACGTTTTCTATAGCAATTTTGTTGAAAATAACAGTAATTATAATTTTTTAAATGAACCAACCTTTTGAAAAACAAATTGAAAGAGCACTAAGAAAATTAAGTACTTTGAACCAACCTTTTAAAAAAGCAACGAGACGCGCCACTTCGTAATGAGCATTCCTGCGAAATATATAGTTACAACTATCGGAGATGAAAGTCAAAGGAAGACGAGGTTCGACACAATCACATATATTACAGGAAAAGGGAAATTATATCTGTATCTATAAACATTCATACAAAGGCTATTTATATACAGGGAAAATGATAGTAAAACACATTTAAAATTAGGAAATGACAAATTGTGAATTTACTAATAACTACTGAGAATTTACCATAAAGATAATCTCATATCGAACCCAGTGAACAAGCAACACATAGATTAGATGGAAAGAACATTTTGTGAATTTACTAATAACTACTGAGAATTTACTATAATGAAGTGGGCATTCGTTATACTGAAGATGGAAATGTTCCTTGACAGGGAACTACAACTTCATTATAGCGAATGATAAGTAGTGTTAAATAAATTCACAACAGCAAATTAAGAACCCTCACTATCAAAAAAATGCCACACAAAATTTCCATTTAATGATGGAAAATATTAGCGACCCTCGTTTTAACGACGGAAAATAGTCATTTAGCGACAGATTTTCCGTTACTAAATGGCATTTTTCTAGTAGTGCGTGCCCCCTTGCCCCGGAAAAATTGGAGTATCTTGTCACGGAACATTTCCAACTACAAAATAAACACGAATGCCAACTTCGTTGTAGTGAATGCAGAATAGTGTTTAATAAATTCACAAAATAGCCTTTCCATCGGATCTGTGTGTTGCCTTTCCAATTAGCCTAGGGGGTATTCTAGTTTTTTCGCAAAATTTCAGTATTCCAAAATGGAAGTATTGAATATCCTAATTTGTCATTTATCTATTTTAAGTGTTTTAGGGCTTGTTTGGCAACAACTTTTAAAATCTTAAGTTTGGTTTCAAAACCTAGGTTTTACCTCAAAACCGAGGTTTTGTCCAAGCAAATTTTTTTTCCAAAAGCTATTTTGGTTATAAAACCTCAGTTTGAAACCTAGGTTTCTTCTTTCCTACTTTTTCTCTCTTTCTCTTTCTTACTTTCTTCTTTCCTACCCACTTTTTTGCCTCGAAATCCGTAAAAATTAATAACTTCCCAAACATAAATTACTTTTCAAAACCTAGGTTTTGCCTCGAAATTTGTAAAAGCTATTTTTCAAAATCTATTCTCCCAAACCTAGGTTTTGCCTCAGAATCTGTAAAATATATTTTCAACCTTACATCCAAACAAGCTCTTAGTCATTTTCCCTTCTGTATAAACTAGTAGCCTATAATTATATTGAGATTTGTACCACTTATCAAGACTATTTCTAAAAATAAAATACTAATAAACAGGCCATTTATATGTTTGCCTCGAGAAATAAATCACACTCGAAACGGGAGATGGTTCGGGTATGTTATAAACGCAGCAATATTTAATTAATATTTTAATAATTTTCATTTTTAGGATTATGTCTGGATTATTATTTAGTTATACCTTTTATTTATTATTTTCAGTATACTACATACCCATTAAAACAAATTCTAATTCCTACGTTTTACGGTTAGTCGGACTTACAAAGTCTCTCTCTCTCTCTGGTGTCTCCCGATTCTCTCTTTTCACCGTCCCCTTTTGCATCACTTATCTTTCAACAGTTCAACTCCCGTTTCTTCTGCTTCATCAACTTATAGTACATATCGTCTTTAGAATACGCTGATTATAACAGTCTCTTAACTCAATAATTTTGTGACTTTATGAAGATGTCATGAAAGGAGAGAAGAAAATGCAAGACATCAAGGACCCAGAAGCCAAAACCTACAGAGGAAAATTATTGATTGGAAAGCAAATGATATAATGTAACTCAATTTACTTAGCCATGTGAGTGAATAGTCCAAAACCACAAAGGCCAAAAAAAAAAACTTAAGTGTGTTGTAATCAAATCATTCAAGTACACAGACCTTTTGGTAATAAAGTTGCAACGATAGTGCACAGTAAAGTAAATCATATCTAATTATGCTCTGTTCGGTGGGAAAGATTAGGAAAGACAGGAAGTGATGGGAAGAGAATGTGGTCAAGTGATCCCTCAACTCTACTTGGCATCATCGAATGGCAGGAAGAGAGAGAAAGCGGGAGGGAGGGAGGTTTCTCTTCCCTTATGATGGTTTCACAAGGAGAGAGAAAAAAAAGTAAGGGTAATTACTACAAGGTCTCAATGAACTTGATTGCCTAAAAGTTCAATCACAAGTTCTAATGCTAAGAAATGAAAACTTTACACTCTTCACTTGTCATTAGGACTTTGGGTAATTAAGCCCCTTCATTATCACCTCGTAGTAATTCTCCCAAAGAGTAAATAAATATAAAAAAAAACGTCAAAACACTATGGGCCTCTAGCTGTCGACAAGTGTGCAATACCTTGAGGGATATGAGACCACAAAAATCAATAGAAATTACAAGGAGTAATGCATTGACAGCCATGGAATAACTACAGAAAGCTAAATGCAAAGAAAGCTAGGGAACAGTTGTATATGAATAAACGGAAAAGGCAGAAATATGATTTAAGACTGAAGTCAGAATAACCAAGGACTGGCTCATTGCAAGAATATTACCAAGGGAAAGATGAAAGATCAAGAGCAAGAATATTTTCTTTCAACAAGGATTATTGCATCAAAGCACAAACACAGTGCAAAGTTTTTTCTTTGTGAAATGGAGGCAACATTTGAAGCACAAAGACAAGAACTGATCATCATTCGGCAGCTAATATTGGTTAAATCACACGTGTACGGCATAGAAATTAAAGTGGAGGAAATCGTTTTTCTTCTCGCTAGACCCAGGTTTTCTTCTACCGGTGACAATCTTCTTTGAGGCATTGCCAGCACTGGATGTAGGCATAGATGAAATCTAATTGATCTCATGATACAAAGGCAATTCTTGTACCATCATCAATAGAGTCCACAATAGCAGATATCAGGAAATTCTGCTGTTTCTTATTTGCACGATTTAGAAGTACAAGGTATAGATGGCTGAGTAGTTCTCTCACATTTAAATCTCTCTTCCAAGCATTCATGTGTGTGTGTCTCTCTATCTCTCTCTCTCTATATATATATATATATATATGGGACACTAAATTTGTTTTCTCTCACATTTTTTTCTTCCTAATCCTGATTTTCCTTCACTCCTTGTAAGGAAATGAAATTATGTAAAGAACACGTGGGCCCCATATTCTTCCTTCCCATGTTTTCCTCACCAAAAAACACAATCCGAACGTATGATTTCTCCTTTCCTTGTCATGTCTTCATGCTGCCATTCCAGTTCACGGCCATATTCTGGGTCAATGTTTTAAAACCTACTAAACTGGGCCAGGTTCCTAAATCACCGTCCAACATGAGTACACCCCTAATTCCAACTGATTTATTTAATACCAATACATGAAATTATATATAAACATTGATCCTATACTGCATGTTGATGAACATGAATTATGAATACTCAATTATGACATTTGGCCCCAAAAAAGTTCCAGACATTTGCAAAGGGGATCAAAATTCCACTTTGTCTGATGGATTTATCTTTCCAATGCCAACAATTTTCAAGAGGAAAATAGCTGCTAAAATTGGGGAAGGATCATATAAAATGTAAGCTAAGGAATCTGAGTGGCGCAATCTATCAACGAAGAGACATAAAGGGAAGGAATTCTGTGAAACTGCCATAATTGAAATAATTATCAAAATTCAAGTAAACATCTGTTGATATCCCACAGAGATTGGCAAACAAATGGATCTCACAACCTGACGCTGATTAAAATGTTGCACTCAGATGAGACAAACTTCATAATTTATATTCAAGCTTTGTTTACCGTATTTCTTGATTTTTCTGATAAAGAAATCAATATTTACAAAACCAGCCATGCGGATGAGAGGCTGAAACCATGGAAACCTCACCAGTTTCAGATAAAAATCTTACTGACCAGATGACGGTTTTGTCAACAACTCCAGTGATTTTCTTAGGTAGTCTACTGCAACTGAGACATCATCAAATGCTAGCGCTCCAACAGCAAATCTTGCAGCCTTGTGTGCCTCTGCAACTTTTTCAGGTGGCGGCTGGTAGTTACTGTCATACTGGTATGTCTGAGAAGTTGAAGTAGGTTCCAAGACAGTTCCATTTCTGCTGCTGGAATTGTGTAGGGCACTTGAAGAATAGTTTGTAGTTAGAGGAGCTGACTCGGAAGAATATGACGCCCCAGAACCTTGGTAGTAATTAAGGTTTGAAGGGACTGATGGTAGACTGCTTTCTGTAAAGCTGGGATATGACTGAAAATGGGGATAAGGGGTAGTTTCATGAGAAGGATAATTAGGAGATAAATGCGGGGGTTGGTCTTGTGAATACTGTTGATGACTGTAGAGCCGAGAATAAGGATTTTCTGATCCAGCTGGAGGTGGAGGCTGATAATCTTGAGAAGGTGGTGGAGGCTGATAATCTTGAGAAGGTGGTGGAGGATGATAATCTTGGGAATGTGGAGGAAGATGATAATCTTGCGTAGGAGGAGGATAATCTTGAGAAGGGTAGCTTGCAGAATGGTAAGAAGATGAGGGAGAAATGTTAGATGAATGCTGATTATTTTCTGTGTCATGGAACTGCAAAGAAGGTGGAATGTTTGAAGGCTGATCATTAATGGTATCATGGAATTTAGGTGCTGGAGGAATGCTCGGCAATCCAGCATAGTTGACAGGATCATCATAATTATGGGATGCATCCGAATGTGGTCCAGGACTGGCCAATGTATTTTCCGTAGTCCCAACGTCCTGCAAGGAGTTGAATGTTATTTGTGCATATTTTTGTGTGTGTGTGTGTGTGTGTTTCTTCCTGATGTCTATCAAAATTACATGCTAGCAAAGAATATTGTAACCTCCACCAATCCAACTAAGAATAAACATCTGAGCAAAAAGAAATGAAAATCAAAACATCTGAAAGTCAAGCAAGAATATTAGGATTCTATATATCTACTTTTTCAAAGCTAATAATAAATAACACAAATTGCGCTGAAAAGGAAATGTGCCATCTGAATCAGGAATTTTTCATTACCTTAATTCATAACTTAATTTCACAACACACGTCAAAATCTCAACTTCCCTCTATATCATACTTGAGGGGGATACACTTCAATTCTTGAATTCTGCATGCATTATTTAAAAAAGTGGCAAGACATGTAAAGAACTATGGTCCTAAAGCATGTTGTTATAAAAACTGTGCCCCTACCACTATAGAGCCAACATGAAAGGAGGCTGAGGGAAACAAAAGAAGTTCAAGTAAAAAATTTCATGAAAAGCCAAACCGTTCATTATTAACGCAAAATGTATATGTGTGCGGTGTCTGTATCCCCAGTAGATTTCTTCATAACTCCCACTGACACCATACTGCATATGAAACGGATATACCTTGAAGGGGCTTTAATTCTCTTTTATCCTGCCTATAATGTTTCTGAAAATTATTAACAGTCCCTGTGGTAATTATCTAACATCTCGTATCCAAAAAACAAAAATTTATTTGTAAAGAATTGGTTTGCCAAGACAGATTCTGATGGTACAGACTACAGAACATCAAACTCTTACGAAAGAACAAATAATACAGCAGCCATACATGTCAGAATGATTGCAAACAATATTTTATTGAAACCTAACACTGAGTTTAGAAACATACATTTTGGCCGCTAGGAATACTAGATGGTATTGACAGATCCTCATCATCGGCAGGAGGACCAGCTATGGGTTTTCTTCCTTCTTTGAGAGCCTTCCTTATATCTGCTGCTTTCCAGGCTGCATATTTCTGTTTCTGCTCCAGCTGTAAAAGAAATTCATTGAAGTGTAAGGCTGATATGTAAGTTGTAACTAATTGGTTAAGTCATTATAGAATATAGTATGTAATTATGATTAGGATTAGGATTAGATATTATGAGATATATGTTAGAATTGATACTATTATATATTAGGATTGGATTCGGATTAGATGATTAAGGATTTAAATTGGATACTTTATTAGGATTTTGATAGGATTACCCACTTTATAAGCAAGGGTAATCACCAATCTTATTTTCATATGCTTTGGAACTCATAAATTATTTAGTAATTCCAGTTTCTCTTATTCTCTTTACTCTTTCTTCTACTCTTCTCTCTCTTTCAACCTTCTTTCTATAATCTCCTTATCAGTGGAATCAGAGCCACAGCTTCCTTGGTCTAAAAGGATGACATCTGAGATGCAAAAACTTTGAAGCATTGCTCCACAATTACAAGAAACAAGTGAAGTAATAGATAAAACACTAAAGAAGGCAGTGACAGTGCGAGAACAATGGGAGGCCGTGAAAAGAAAACGTTTGGAACTTCAAGAAGATGAATTTTCCCATTCAGCACCCATTGATGAGCAAAAAGATGTGTAAGAAAACCCCAAGACCTTCAAATAGACCCAAGATTCTGAGTTTTCTCTTTTAGCACCCAATGATAAACAAAAAGACATGCAAGAAAGCCCCAAGAACTCCAACCAGACCCAAGATCCTATTGCAATGCAAGTGACAGTCCAGAAAGAGTTGGAAATTCAACCTATTACTCTTCAAGATGCAAGCAGCCTAGTGCTTTCAACAGAGATCAATTTTCAAAGCACAAGCAAAAGGGAAGTGATGAAACCAGAGTTTTGAGTTGATGGGTAGTTAAATCTCGACACTTTTGAGGGTTTCAGAGAACATTGCACAATACATCTGGCACCTTAGTTCAAAGTTGGTTCATAGGGGAATAAATTGAAATGCATCTAGGCTTTAGTTTACTGTTCTTTATGCCTAACCTAACCCTTGGGGACAACGGTCTTTAGGTTTACGGGATATTTATATGTAATTTATCAATTGAGTAGTTAGAAATATCTAAATTTTTTATTTTTAGATACTTTTCAGACCTATTGCCGATACCAAGTAGCAGCCAAAAATTTGGATCCATTTTTAGGTATCTAAGTCATTCAAGCATCTAATTAGGATTAGGATTAGATATTATGATATATATATATATTAGGATTGGATTTATATTAGATATTTAAGGACTTGAATTAGACATTCTATTAGGATTTGGATTACTCATAACTCATAAATAAGGGTAATCATCAGTCTTGTTTTCTTATGTTTTGGAACTCATGAATTATCCAATAATTCCAATTTCTCTTATTCTCTTTACTCTCTTCTGTTCTCTCTCTTTCATCTTCTTTCTACAATCTCCCTATCAAAAACCAACTGTGATATCACGCCATACTCTATTATTGCTTTAACAAATTATTTTGAAATAAGTTTTGACCTGTATATGCTATTGAAAATGCCGAAAGAGATAATTCAATCTATTAAGCTGATACTTACATCAGGCTGGAGTGCTCCAAACTGATTTAGAATCTCAAAAAATATGCTTGCAGCATAAAACGTTTTTGCTGTGTTCCTGCCAGAATTTACAGATTTTAAATGCTAACAGCTGGTCACTGATGAAAATAAACTTTTAAAAACAGTAACTATCATAAGCAGAGCAAGTAATACCATAAATTCTACATAGCAGAACAAATGTAACCAGCAAAAAAAGATCACATCAAAAACGAGGTCACACACAAACAAACAAGAATAGATGTACAAACAAGATGAACAAGGATACTATTTGTTAGTTCCAATATTTTAGAAGATTGAGACATTATTTGTTCTCTTTACTATTCTGATTCCGTTCTAGTTTTATTTTATGCTATATTAAGTTATTAGATCATGTTGTTACTATTTTATTTGTGTTTCTCAGCATCATGGATTGCATTGGAATCTCTCACCTCTTTGAATCTGTTTATTCTGCCACAATAATAATGTTAATAATAGTAATGCAAAAGAACAAATAAATTCTCTGGCTTTACTATCATTCTCTCCCTCATATTTCAACATGGTATCAGAGCCTAAATCTGATTCACTGGATGATTCCATTTGACCAAGGTTTTAATGCTAAGGTTTCACTAGAATAGACCTCATGATATTGAACATGTTCTCGCACAATTTTGACCTAATGCTACAACCCGTAAGCAAGCCAAAAGTATTTAGCCACGTGTTGAATGGCCAAAAGTATCTCCTCTTGTCTTCAAGTGTGACGCTTCATGTCTGAGGGAAAGGGAAAGTAAGCTTTCTCATTGGCGCTGCAGCTGAACAGATGTAAATGTCTTCAAGTCATATATGCAACCATGGACAAAGTAGCCCCAAACTTTTACTCCTTTAGTATATCTACCAAACCAAGACCTCAATGATTGCACCAATTTACAATTAAGTTTTATCAGGGTTTTTGCAGATCCAGCTCCCACCATCCCAAGCACTCTAGGTAGGTCCACTGCATACTTTCTCTGTGTCACACTTATGTCGATGACCAAGCTATCTCCAATTGGTTAGGAAGCTAACATAGAGGAACTGGGGATAAATAGATGTGATTCGTCAGTTTTTTAGTTCTCTCCCTCTCTCTCCTGACTCTTCCCTACCCTCTTATTCTCTCCTTCTATTTCGTCTTCTTTCTCTCTTGTTTCCTATTCTCTTCCCTCTTCCTACCTTCTTTACACATCAATGGTATAGTAGTCATCCCTCCTTGACCTAGAAAGCACGAAACTTGATCACAAGCAATCAACGAGACATGGTAGAGCAATCAGAAGGTTTAGCCTTAGATGACAAGGTGCATGAGATTTCTTCAGTTCATAGTATTGTACAGGCTCTTACACCCCAAGTGGCTTTGCTGGTACATAAAAAGAGCGACTCCAAAAATCTAGGATTGTTGACATGGGCAGAATATGTAGAAGCTCTAAAACTTTGCTTTAGACCTTCGCACTGAACAGAGTGTGACAAATAGCAGAAAGGAATTGTGAACTGCATCTGGCAGGGTAAGGTCATCGAACTTAGACCTTGGGGTGAGTATGTAAGGCCTATCACATAACTCAAACAGATGCAGAAAAGATATCCAAAGAAGGTGGGCCCCAGTCATTTGGTAGATGCGTCTTTTCTCCTAGATACCATGCCCCTATGTCGAGTTTGAGCTTTGTTTCTTCAGGCGTGGGCTTCACCACTGCAAGAATAAGGGCAACACCTCCAGAGTTGTCATCTCCTATTCTTGGTTTTCAGACACCTTTTGTCTCTGCTTCCTCCTCACCACTGAGTTATGCTTCACTGTGGCTATTGGTTCTGGGTTCTCTATCAATGCATGTCTCGATTAAGTCATAACTTTTAGCATGCCCAAACCATAAAAAAATTTGAACTTCTTGAAGTCGCAGTACTTGGGTGGGACATCCAAAACAGCAAACACAAGGGAGTAGAAGGTGCATCAAGCTCCAGAACTAGGCATCTGATTACATAGTTCTCAGGTTGAAAAGTCAAAGGGGCAGCCAGCATATCTATGTTACAACCCTCAAATATGGTAACAACTTCTTGAAGTTAGAAAAGGGGAAAAAGCATAGGGCCAATGTCAGTTTGTAGAAAAAGTAAAGAAACAAAAGAACGAAGTGCACTGTACAACATGAAGTCAGTGTTTTTGCAGGGAAAAATAACACCCCCCCCCCCAGTTGGAGTGTACCCAAATTATGGGTACAAGTCAACAAAGCTCAGTGAGTCATCCCTGTTCAGCAGATTTTTCCAGAATTAAAACCTAAGTTTCCCCTTTGCTTTCAGATTTTGTACTCTACAATGTCTTTTGGGGAGAGGAGTATTAATATGTAAATAATAATAATAATATATATATATATATAAGAGTAGTTATGGAGGTTAGTTATGTTAGTTATTGGGTGGTTAGGCAGCTAATGACTATAAATAGAGGAATAAGGACTACGCGTAATACGCCTTTGTATATGGTAATGTGATTCCTCTATTTTCTAGTTCTCTCCCTCTCTCTCTTGACTCTTCAATAATTCTATCTGTTACTAATCTTCAAGGATTGCATCATAATCTCTCTCCTCAGTGTTTATTTATTCTACAAACATCAATGAAACTATGATGCACAGAAAACAAAAATATTCTCTGGCTTTTCTCAAAATTTCTCCCCTGTATTGCAGAAACGCTGAGTAAGGTCATGGAGGGAAAAATCGGTTATCTAAAAACAGTGATTGGCGATCCCAACTATTTAGAATCTTAACTACAGAAAAGAAGAAACAAACAAAAAAACAAAAAAAACAGAAAATAAAATGAAATAACGTTCATAATAAAATGAATAGGATGAGATGCTTTACATATCCATGCAGGAATTATAACCAGTAATAGCTTCCCCAAGTTCCCAAACCATATTATAGTGCAAAATTTTAAACAAAATAAACATTAACAGAATATCTAATCAGAAGTTGTGATTGCTCCATATTCTCCACTCAAAATACAGCTTATAGATTTGTAATAGAACAATACAGTGAAACAGACAAGCCCAAAAAATAATTACAGCTTATAGAAATCGTTAACGTACAAATCAGAACGTCCAGCACGATCTTGCTTGTCAGCCTTCGCAAAGACATTTAAGGCGAATCCCTCCAGATGTAAATTATCATCAGGCCCCAACTTGACTGACTTTTTATCCTGAATCGAGCAAAAAGGATAATCATTTGAATCAACTATAATTGCTAGAAATTAACAACACGGAACCAAATCAATTCATTAAATTAACATAAAGATTCTAAAAATCTATGAGATCGAGTAATAAGTGGTTATTACATAACAGAACATGAATTGCAGAGTTATAAAAATAACTGCAGACTATCATTGAAACATATGGAAACATAAGCAAGTTTTACGATCCAAAATCTAGCTTCGAACGCTTAATTACAGTGACAGTAAATCTATAAATTGAAGATAACAAGTAAGAATAATCAAAGATTAGTGGGCACATGACAATTATTCGTATACATATTCAACACAAAAAGATACTTTCAGAACTGCATAAAGGCCTGGAGTAAAATTGGTGAAACTAGTAAAACCCATTGTACTTCAAACCTGCATATATATATAACTATACGCGTTATCAGCGAAAATGTCAAACACCATGCACTTACGTCTTACGAACCCAGGAAAGTGATAAAAGTTTTCACACCATGATGAAAACTAACAGAACTGTGATTGCACCTTTTCTAGCTGATTCATGAGGGAAACAAGTAGAGCATTTGTGGTCTTAGTGCGTTCACTCTGAGGAATCTTCAATCCACGCTCCATGGCATACAGCCGACCTTAATTTAGCATATTAAAAAACCGAGAAAAAAGAAGACTAGGGTATCAGAATCTCCCGTTCACGCTCCAATCCAAGCTAAGTTATATCAATTCGAAAACAATCAGAAATTCAAAACAAGAAGTTTCAAACTAAGCAAAGAAATACTAAAAGAATTTTCCAATTTATCTGAAAATAGAACCAGAATAGGAAAGAGGGGTCGATTTACAGTAATATGCGACAAGAGGTTCATGCTTTTGCAACTCATCAGCACGTTGAAGGTACGGTAAGAGGAGCTTTGCGGGCTCACTTTCACTCGCCATCTTTGATCTTCCCGAGTTACCGAACTAGGAAGGAACACCGATTTTGATTTTGATTTTGATTCAGAGGAACGGCAAGAAGTTTCAAAACACGCACAACACCGAAATTGGTGTCGAAGCAACGCGGCTTTAGCATGCTGACGTGGATGGGGATTGGGGAAAAAAATTGAAATCAAAATCCATAATTTTGCCGTGTATTGCTTTAATTTGTCATGAATAATCAACGCGGGATGTGTGTGTATCTCGTAATCATCTAATATCTTTTATATCATATATTATTTTCTGTAGTTATGAAATTAATTTACTTATAAAGGAATAGTTATAAATATAAAGCAACGCTTATATACTAATTACACTCTAGACATAATGGGTAAGAGCACTTTTATACATTTTTTTTGATAACAGAGCACTTTTATATTACTCTTTAAATTTTCTTTTCATTTTATCTTCTTTTATTTAAATTTCACAATTCACAATACGTTATTCATACGAGTATTTAATCAAAGTATGATGTAATTTCATTTTCTATCCTAGACATTCTATAAGCATGATGTAGCTATTTAATCTCTGCCATTTTTTCCTTTCAATATGGGATAATGTAAGCCTAAAAATTGAATATTTAAATTCTTTTATTACTTTAAACTTTATTTCAAAAGCTTGAATTTGAGATTAAAAAAAAAGTTATTCAAAGTTTATGGTTGTGAATTTAACATGCTTTCAAAACTTTTCTTCACAAGACTTGTACTGGTCTCGCGTTGAAAAAGCAAAAAATTTCATTTGGAAAACCCGTAGGTGAGATCAAAGAAGATGGTTCTGTAGAAAATTTATTGAGAAATTTACAATCAGATCCGAACAAGAAAAATTAATAAGCAAAATATCTCAAAAATTAGTAAAATTACCATCATGTCCTAGTAATAGTTGGTCCGATTGTTATTGATAGCTGGTGATGCTGTTCATAACAACCGGACTAGCTATTACTGGGATCTAATGGTAATTTTGTCAATCTTTGGAACCATCTGTTCATTAATTCTTGTATTTAGGACCTGATGGTAAATTTTTCAAATTTATTTTGTGACTTTCATCCTTCCTTTTTTGAATCTGTATATATGTATGTGTATATTTATTGAATCTGCAAATTTTCTTGGTCAATTTCAAGCTTGCTCATCAGTTTTAATGGCTCCTTACCAGATAAGGAAGGGGTTGAGTTTGAAATGTAGTTGTTATCAATTTTTCATCATTATTTTTATTCTAAAATGTTCACCAACACTTTATATGATTGTTTATGGAAAAATTGTTGTAAACACCCCAACAAACCCATTATTTGTAGAAGAGCCCGAGCTTCTTTTTAACTTTAGCATAAATTACGCTTAAGAGCCTACTCTATATGTGCTTAATCTTCAGGGGAAATTAAGTTAAGTGCCCAATGACTACAAAGATTTGAAAAATAATACAGTTTCGACCTATCTCTTCATGAATCCATTTGGGAAAACAAATCGGCCCGCCCTGTTCAGAGCATCGAGCTAATTTGTGTCGGCTCGATTGAACCCTATCAATAATGAAGGTCTTTTTTTAGGATCGGCCTGTTTTTCAATGGGCTCATATTAGGCTGCGAGCCTAAAGCATAATTATAAAAAAAATTTGGAACATTTTCAAAGAGATTAGAGAGAATGGGGGAAAATCCCTCGTTAACAAATTAATTGAAAAATGAGACCTGTATAATATGAAATATCAGTTGCATTTGGATAATATGGAAACTCAATTGCATATCGTTGAAGGTCAGTTGTATGAAAATTTAGTAACATAAAATTTTCCAAAAATACAAATGTAATTGACATTATACATTATGCAACTGACCTTCCATGATACGCAACTGAACTTCCATATTATGCAAATATAATTTACCTTCCATATTATACATGTCTCATTCTCCAAGCAATTTGTCAATAGGGGATTTTTCTCCAATTCTCCCAAGAAATTAACCTTAACAATTAATATTATCAAATAGTTAAATGTTTTGTCTTTTTTCATAAAAATATATATAGTTGGTTGCCTTAATTGATATCACTTATGAGACTAAGATCCTATCTTTTTATTTGAATAATTTACATAATATCCATATCTCCTTAAATACAACAATAAAAAATGATTTTGTCAATGTTCTATCAATATATGTGTGTTATTTGCTTCTCTTTTGAATAATTGTTTTCTTTTTTATTTTACATCAATAAAAAATGACTTTACCAATGTTATATAGTGAAAATATTTATTTGCAACACTATTAAGAACCAAATGAAATATTCTTGAAAATACAGTAAAAAAATTTAAAATAAATTAGAAGTACTTAACATAATAAATAACATTTGTTTTAAATATGCTTAAAAATTAAAAGGAGTTAAGAAAATAAAAAAATACATTAATATATAGTTGAAAATTTCAAGTTATAAAATATAAAAAAATTACAAGAAAATAAATCCAAATATTCAAAATTAGCAAGCTACAACTTGGTGGGATTAAACTGACTGGTTCGTTAAACTCACAACCCTATAGGGCTGGCCCTTTGAGCCCTGCCTTATTATGGAAGCTCTAAATATCAAACACAATCCTCAATTTAAATGAGCTCAAATGGGCAGGCCAGATGGGCACGGCCTGTTTTCCCTACTCTATTCATGACCTTTCCCTTTATTTTCTAATATCTACAAAGTAAAATAAATATGAATAGATTTTGAAGAAATATTACTTCTTATTCTAATAATCATATTTAGGGGAAATAATACAAAATAAATCAGATAGTTAAAAAATCCACAATTGTGATATAATATACCTAAAATCTACATATATTTGATTACAAAATATCCATAAATGTTAGAACAATATAAGGAGAAAGATTTTAATAAATATGTTAATTTAATTTATTACCATATCATAGCTGAACAAAACAACAAGCTTTTGTTGTTCTGTCATGAATCCCGTCCAATAGGCTAAACTCTATTTCCAGAAATGCCTGTAGAAGTAACATAACACACCAAAATGGATCATCAAAGAATGATGTGAATATATGCTTGGTATGAATCTTCCTTGATTATAAAAATATCTAGAACCTTCTACAGGAGATTTGTTTACGGCAGGATTTTCCAAGTTCATATAATACCAAATGTTAGAATAGCTGGTATCCAAGAGAGGGTGAATTGGGTGTTCGTAAAATTTTAACCAAATTAACAATTAAAAATTAAGTAAACAGATAGTAAGAAGCATATTATCGGAAATCATTGAAGAGGAGATTATGATGAACACATCAATTTATCTTGGTTCAATTCTCCATTGATCTACATTTAGTCAACAGAGCACCTCTAAGATTTTCAATCCATTATATCCCTCAAATTTATAAGGGGGAGTGTAATTCCTCTTTGTAAAGCCTTGGAAAGAATGTTGTTACTGTTGATAGTGGATCTACAAATCTCAAAAGTGCTATGAGGATTGGACATAGGTTAGGAGAACCGAACCAGGATTAACCATCGTGTCCATTTCGCTGTGCTCTGCTATCCTTGAATGACTTCTTTCTTACGCTTATTTGATCTATGTTTTTAACAAAAAATTTTAAAGTTACCAATTCACCCCGCCTCTTAGTCAAATCCTATTCTAACAAAAATATCTAAAAGATAGGTCATATCTTCCTAATAATCTACTAAATACAATATGACTCTTTTTTAAATAATAAAATTATATAGAAAATAAAAAACAAAAAGATTTAAATCACTACAAAAATGTGGCATTTGCAGCGGTTACTTAGTAGCGATTTTAAAACCGCTATTAGAGTCATAATCTGTAGTGGTTATTAGTCAAACCGCTACCAAATTGCAATGTTCAAGAGAGACTAACATGAGAAACACACAAGTAGCCGTTAGAAACCACTACAAATCTGGTGCTAGATTGGCGCCAGGTGGAGGGAATAAGGCGCCAAAATAGCTATGGTTTTTTATGAACAATCAATAATATTGTAACAGTTAACAAAACCACTATAAACTTACAAACGCTTGCACTTCTACCGTAGTTATTTACAACTGTTGTTGACCATCAAACCGCTACAGATCTAAAAGGTCACATTCTCCCACGCATTTTGTAGCTGTCCAAACAAAACACTACTAATATATTCATTTTCAGAGACAGTGCCAGGATTTTGCAGCATTTTGAGTAGCCGTTTTAACTAAACCGCTACTACGTAGTAGCGGTTTTGGTAGGATCGCAACTAATTGAATGTCTATATAAAGCATCCACCCCTCATTTCCCTATTATTGATATTTTGAAAATGTCACATTGAAGAGGCATTACAAAAATTATTTCCTTCTTCTCCCATTTCTTCCATATTTCTTATTTGACACTAAAAATGTTAGTAAGTTAAAGTTTTTTAATTTAATTTATTTATTTTCTTAAATATTTTATTTTATTTTCATTTATCTATGTATTTAATTTATTTTTAGTTATAATTAAATTTATTTATTTTAATTTAATTTATTATATTTTTATTTCATTTTTATAATTTATTTTAATATATCTTTTGTAAATAGTTTATTTTAAATTTATTTATTTTTGTTTTTTATTAATTATTTCAATTTATAGTTTCATTATTTTTATTTCATTTCAATTTATTTTTGCATTTAACTCATTTAGTTATAACATACTTTTTGTAATTATCAAAATATTAATTACAATATTTATTTTGTAGATGTCTAGGCGGGGGTCGAGGCGGAGATTCCAGAGACTAGTGGCATTGAGGCGAATCTACAGCATACTTATAACATCATCATCATCAATGATTTCAAGGTTGGTGGGGTATACATCTTGGTGAGAAAGCTGAGAACTTTAAGGATGAGGATATTGTCAGCTAGCATGGATTCTCACACCCTTCTGCTAGCTGATCTACTAGTTTTGATGTGGACATTCAGGGTGAATAATTTAAATTTAAATTTTTATTTAAATTAATTCATTAATTTATTTTGAATATTAATGATGGAATGAAATGTGCGGATTCGATAGAGGGCGCTGAGGAGGAAGCTCATATTGAGATATGTTCCCCAACTCAATGCTGGGCAAAGGATAATGGTGTCATATGTAACATCCTAAATTTTTATTTAGAGGATTTAATTATCATTGAGAAAAAATTTGAGTATAATTTGTTATATAATCATTTGAGTCAAAAAGAATCTGTGATAATGTGATGTATATAAATCAAAGAAAATCTTAAATAATTAAAAAATAATTTTATATAGAAAAAGGAAAAAATAATAAATATATAAGGGGCACGTGGCCCCTCATTGAGATATACTATATATTGATTAAAAAAAAGAAAGAAACCAAAGGGGAGCAAGCTGATCACGTGAGGGGTACTATTTAAATACCCTTCACACCCTCTCACGTTAGAATAGGAAAATTAGGTCAGCCATTAGAGTTCTCTTCTCCCATATCTCTCTCGTTTGGTGTCTTTTCCTTTTGGGTGTAGAAGTTCATTCTGGGATCAATTAAATAATCAAAACTACTTCTTTTCAATTTACTCTTCATAAAACTTTTTCTAAATAACTTTCTCTTTCTAACGGTAGTAATATCATTCTGATCAGATGAAAATTTAAGATTAGGATTTGGGATAAAAACTGAGCTTTGTCAACAACTGTCTAATGAAAGATTGATTTGAGTGTAGTGGTGCTTTTATGACTTGAGCTTTCAAGTATTTTGGAGTTGAGGTAACCATGGTTAGTTCATTTTATATGCTTGCATGGATTGTAAGGTATTTTCGATACCTTAGTTATATATTACGAATCTTATCTCTATTTTTTATGTGTTCAATTTTAGTGAAGTTGGAAGTATTTTCTTTTTATATATATAAATGATATGTTTTGCATAGAGATATGTAGGATGGACTACTCATAACTTATCTTTATCTGTAATATATGGTGAATTTATGCATTTGGGGGGATATATTAGGTGGTATGGAAGTTGCTGGGTGATCTTGTGATGATGAGACTTGTGTAATGTATTGTGAATTTACCTGCAGTTGCCTCCACTACTGATCATAGTGGTAGGATTTATTGTGACCCACACGAAAGTGGGGAGTCAGCCTAGATCCAGGAGGGAGGCTAGGATTTATTGTGACTCACACGCAAGTGGGGAGTCAGCCTAAACCCAGGAGGGAGGCCATGATTTATTGTTACTCACATACAAGTGGGGAGTCATGATGGAGTAATATGGAGGAGTAGGATGGAGGGATCATTTGTGCATTTTGAATGTATTGATTGGAAAACTTCAATTTTGTTTGAATATTGTATATTAGCACTGCTTCACTGACCTATAATCCCATATTGTATATTCTATGAATTGATTATTGGTTACTGGGACTTTATGTCTCATCCTATCGATATTTATTTTTTTCAGGAGAAGAATTAGTGGTTCAAGGTGTAAAGGGAAGGGGTCAACAGTTTGATAGTAGTTATCACTGTAGGTTTAATAATTAAGCTATTTTAAGGAGAAAATGTATATTGCTAGATTTTAGGGCTTGAATACTCTGATTTGTTTTTTTATCCTTATGGTTATGTCATAATATTCTACCTATGGTTAACAATTTATCTTTTGGTATCTCTAACTTGTTACTTATCCATTTGAGTAATATTTATGGATCCGCATATTTAAGGGGAGGCTTAAATATCGTCAATGTGTGTGAAACCGGACCGGTCGGTTCAGCCGGCGAATCGGCCTTGAGCGGGTTCGGTCTGGTGTTCAACCCCAGGTTAGTTCAACCTGGGTCAACTCACTTTGACCCGGGGTGACCCGGGATTAACCCTCGACGGGGTCAGCCGGATTATGTTTTTGATGACTTTTAAGGCATTTAAAAAATAAAAAAACTCAAAACTTAAAAAGTAAAACAGACCCACCACATTTGACTGAGACGATGAAATCAGAGACGATGGCTCACTGGGTAGGAGTGAATTTACCGTACCAGACGACAAGGTGGACAGAGATTTTGCTTGTAAGGAGAGGCCTTTTGTAGTACTGGAACTTGAAGTTTTGGGTGAGAGTTCTGGTGGCAAAGTTGAAATGGACGAGGGAAACAAAGAGGAAGAGCTGGAGAACAAGAGAGGCCATCATGATTGTGAAAGATAAGGTTGATAGAGTGGAGTGAGTAGCCAGGTTGTGAGGAAGAAGGGAGAAGAGATTGATATATTAGGAAAATGTTTTGTATGTGGGAATGGGAAGGAAGGAGGGAGGGAGATGTGCGAGGGAAGTGAAATGACTAATGAGTAATGAGGCTCTAGCTAGATGACTAATGAATCATAAAGACATTACAGTATGTGGCCAGCTAAGGCCTAAAGGCACAGAGAGATGAAAGGCAATACAAATGAGAGACATTACAATAAATTATCACTGTATTTTTAAAATGTTTTTAGACATGAGACCTACTGTACTTACCTTTTCAGACATGAAACTTACTATAAATTATAAAATATAAGTACAAAAAACATTTTATATTATCTGAAAACAAAAATGGTAATACTAAAATCTTACTCTCAGACAAGCAATACAAATCATAATACAAAAAAGTACTGTAAGTTTCATGTTTGAACCCACACGCATAAATAAAATGAGAACTCTCACCCATTTTATAATTTTTAGAATATTAAAATATATTTTTTATTTTTTATTCATCACCAGTTTGACCCCCAGTTTGATTCCAGTCTGACCCACTGACCCTTATCACACTGCCTTATCTGGTTCAGTCACCTGTCTGATTTCTTGTACCTTGAATATCGTTGATTCTTGTGGCTTTTGATGGTGACTTGTGGGCGAGCTTTGTGTCCTGGGTCGGAATGATATTGTGATTTGTGAATGGTTTGTGGGCTAGGTGTCTCACCGACAACTTGTGTGCTCTACTTGAGGATTTATGAGTAATTGTTTTTAAATGTCTGGTTTGTTTGGAATTACAAATGGTATCAAAAGGGATTACAAATGGAATTAGAAGGAATTACGGATTACATAATTAACTGTGAATATATTATGTGGTTAAATTTGTTTAGGGGGTTACATCATGGAATGACCTCACAAGGCAACCTTCCGGGAAAAGCGATTAGCTATACAACCACTATCTGACTGAGCAAGGTGGTAAATTTAGCTAGTTTGATATTAGCGTTGAGACATGGAAGAGGATCCAATCAAGCATCAAGGATTGGGTTTGTGAGAATAAAGTTAAGATATCATTTGTATATATCTCTTTAAAATCACTACAAAAAAATCTTTCTGGATATTAGTAGTGATTTTGAACCCCTACAAAATCTTAATGATTTAATCGAGGTTGATAAACAGCTACCTAAACTGCAACAAAAGTACCGTTCAATTTTGTAGTGGTTCTTAAATCGCTGTAAAGAAGATTATTGGGGGGAGAATATGCAAAGAAGATTATCAACAAAATGGGTTTGAAGTACAAAAAAATCCATACACGCTCAAATGATTGCATGCTTTATTGGGGAGAAGTTACAAGCCGGAAGGGAAGGGTAAGAAGAAAAAGAAGAAACCTGCGAAGATTCTAAGATATTTTTCTTTGAAGTCATGATTGCAAAGATTGTATTTCTTGACTAAAGTGGTAGAGCATATGAGATGCATGGTGGTGAAATGAATTGAGATGGTAAATTAAGACATCAGGGGATTCTAAGGTCTGGAAAGGGTTTGATAAAGAATTTCTAGATTTTACGGTGGATCCCAGAAACATACATCTTACTCTGGCGACTTATGGATTCAATCCATTTAGGAACCTTAACACCAGTTATAGTATTTGTCTAGTGTTGTTAGTCCCTTAAAACTTGCCTCCACGGATGTGTATGAACTAGAACTCATTCATTTTTTCTATGATAATCCAAGGAAAGAAAGCACCAGGCAATAATATTGATCTTTATCTGCAATCTTTGGTAAACGAGTTGGTCGAATTGTGGACTGATAAGATTGATAAATAAAGATGCATATGATAAAACATTGTTCAAAGTGCATGCGGATTTGATGTGGATAAGTGACTTCCCAAGCCTTGAAACGTTATCTGGGTGGAATGTGCATACTGGAGTTGCTTGTCCCGTGTGTAACTTTGAAGTAGAGTTACTTCACCTTTCATACAGTTGAAAGTGGTGCTTTATAGGTCATCGTTGATTCCTTGATGGGAAGCACAAATTTAGATTGTAGAGGAATCATTTCAATGGAAAATAAGAAAGAAGAGGATGCTGTTCATTTCAAGTTTAGGAAGAAGGATGATGTAAAACAAGGTGGAAAAAGGTCTTGTAGCACTTCGGATGTTGAGGTAGTATAGTAATAGCCCAAGAGTATATTTTTCACTCTTCTTTATTAGAATACTAATATTTTATATCATAGTCTTGACGTAATGCACATAAAAAAGAATTTGTGATAATGTTCTATACACCTTACACCTTTTTGAATGAATATGGGAATATCAAAGATTATCTTTGTGCCAGAAAGGATTGATAGTCTATGGGAATTCATCATGATGCTTGGCCAAACGATAATAACAAGTTTCAATGAGCAAAATTTATTTTAACGAAGCCAGATAAGGATATATTCCTTGCAACATTGAAGAAAATTAAGGTTCCTAATAGAGATATTCAAGCAACATTTCAAGGTGTATAGATTTGCAATCTTGAAAGGTAACAGGATTAAAGAGTCATGACTCATGTTTTTATGTAACAATTACAACCATTTGGCACTCAAAAATACATTGTCTCTAGATGTGTTGATAGTGTTGGTGGAGCTATATTCATTCATCAGAAAGCTATGTGCAAAGGTTATTGTCACTGACGAGTTGGATCAACTGCAGTAATAGGTCATTCTCATACTATGCCAATTGGAGATAATATTCCCTCATTCGTTTTTCACTATCATGGTGCACCTCACCGTTCACCTTATTCAAGAGGTAAAACTCGATGGTCCAGATCAATATCATTGGATGTATCCCATTGAAAGGTATTCATGTTAAAATCTATTCACACACATTATTTGCACACACATCGGTACATAACCAATTACTGCTTTGTCTTCATGTTATTAACTTATTACAGGTTCTTAGGGAAGTTGAAGTCACATGTGAGGAATAAGAAATAGTCAGAGGGTTCAATAGCATAATGTTATATAGGGGATGAGGTCCTCAACTTCTGTTCATGGTACTTTGATGAAATCAAAACATCTTTCAATCATCCTCTTCGTGTTGATGTTTACCCTAATGTTGGTCTGTTTACATTGACAAATTTGTTCCCTCCTGTTGGTAGACCAGTTGGAGGACATCAATAATTCAATTTCACTCCTAATGAGATGTTACAAGCTTACAACCATGTCCTAAGCAACTACAGTCAAGTTGATCCTTTCATTCAATGAGTATCATTACTAACTTATTATTTTATAAATTAAAATTATATTTGTCCACTCATATCATGCTTAATCATAATAGAGAATTTCAAAGTTATGTTAAGCGTCAACTGTGTATCCAAACACAAACATCTGTTGTGGTTAATAGAAGGGTGCATAAAGAATTCATAAGTTGGTTTGCATGTCAAATATGCAATAACGACAACTCCCACCTAGTTGATTTGAAAAGTCTTGCCATTGGCCTACTTCAGTATGTAAAAAGGTTTATTGTATACAACGTCAATGGGTTCAAGATCTTTACAGTTTCACATGATCAAAGTTCTCTTACCCAAAATTCCGAGGTTTTTGGGGCTTTTGGTACAAGAAGTTATGCGAATCGTAATGAAGGCAACATACATTTTGGATGTGTCCCCTACTATAGAAATTTAGTTGATATCCTCGAACTGAATTATCAGGTGCAATTCACCATCACATTATTCAAGTGTTCCTGGGCAAATACGACAATTCCTCATGGAATCACTACAAATGAGTTGGGCATCACATCTATGAATTTCTTAAGGTTCATTCACATAGGTGAATCGCAAGACAATAAGCCATATATTCTAGCATCAGAGGTACAATAAGTTTATTATGTGGAGGATGAGAAACATATAGATTGGAGTATAGTTATTCATCTTAAGCCTAGAGATCTTTATGACATGGGTGATAATGATGAACACATCACCCATGAGGCAGAGCCATTTCATACTAATAATGTTGAAAACTTCTTCCCCGAAGGAGATGATAATTTACCCCTTGTCAAGGCTGATACTGATGAATAAATAATTCATGTACATAATATATGTAATTCAATTTAGTTCAATTTTTATTAGAATTTTTTTCTTCAAAAAACTGCTGTAAAAGCTATCACATAAAACACTGCTAAAACAATTGCTGCTAAAATAACCGCTGCAAAAACCATCACATAAAACACTGCTAAAACAATTGCTGCTAAAATAACCGCTGCAAAAACTGTCACATAAAACACTGCTAATTCTAGCCCCCATTTCGTTTTTTGCTCTTTCTCTCTTCTCTAACTCTTCCTCTCTTTATCTTTTTTAATCTGCAAAGGCATGCAAGAATAAATGTATTTCATTTGCAAGTCTCAATTCAAAGGGGTTTTATAAAAGAGTCCATTCTTTTTTTTATTTTCCTTCTCACAATTTATATTCATTTTATTTTTTTAATTATATTAATTTATCTTCCTATTGTTTATTTGATAAATTGTTTTACTTAATTTAATAATAATTTTTTAACATACTACTTCTTTTTCTGTTTTTTAGGTTTTTTATTTTATTATATATTACATATAGTCTGTAATTAATAATATTTACATTGAATCAAATATTAATTAACAATAACTAGTATTTCATAATTATAATTAATTTCCTCATATTTAAATAATTAGTTTGAATTAAAATATTTATTTAGCAATTTTGAAACAGCTACAAAATGTCTGTAAGATAACTTTTTGTCACAAATATGGTGGGCATTTTGAATGAAATTGGTAGCGGTTTTATAAACGCTGCTAAATGTTGGTGAAGAAATTAACACGTACCATTAAAATTTTGATGGGAAATTCAATTTTCAACTTCTACAAGTAATAGTAGTTCTTGATAACTACAATATTTTATTAGCAACGGTTTATAAAGTCGCTACAAAGCAATAAAATAACTGCTACAAAGACATAAAATAACAGCTGTTGATGCTACCTTTTTTGTAGTGTCTGTCTTCTTTCATGTTCACCTCTTGATAGTTGAATATCATGTAAGATATCTAATTAAATTGACATAATTGCCCTTTGAATTCCTATCAGAGTGAACTGAGATTATTTTGTTCCAGGATTCTTACTAACATTTGCTTTAGAATACGAGATGCATGTATATCAGTGTGATGGTGTAATACCTTTATTTTATATAATTTAACATGTCTAGCAGAAGAGTTTGGAATCACTTTAGTTGGCCAAAACTTGTGGAAAATGACATTTGAAAATTTTTGTTTTCGTAATACTATTCACAACTTTTTAAAATGACCTTAACTTTGAAAAATCATAATTAATTGTAGAAAAATCAGAATTGAGTGATTCCAAATTCTATAGAAATATATTTGAATCAACTTTAGAGGAAAAATAAATTCTAGACATTTTATCTTGAAAATCATGTCCATTTTTATTTTAAAAGTTACTGTTCATTTGGTCATTTTCTATTTTTTCCCAATGTTTTAGCCTAACTTTGGAAGGGTATATCTCTTAGCATGGTTATCGGATTTGGACAAATTACCACTCATTTTAAAGAGAAAAATCAGATATATTTGGTGGTAAAATCTCACATTTTAAATCCCTCAAATGAGTCTATACGGATTGGTCAACTTTGAGTCCAATTTTGTTGACTTTTACCCCTATTTGTTTATACTTAATCCAATTTGAGGTATGGTTGCTTCAACTTGCCATATTAATGCCCTTGGAGCATTTAAAACTATCCTAGCATGCTTGAAAATAAAATCTCTTACTACACATGCTATCAACGACAATCAACACATAATACCCTTATGGGTATTTACAATTTTTCACAAATGCTTATCAAATACTTACCAAAATCTCCAAGCCTTCTCCTTCTCCTTCTTCTTCTCTTCTTGGATAAAGCTATCCCTAGGGTTTGGGTTACATTGATAGGTAAGATTCTTGGGAATCTTAGTTGCATAAGCAACTATTACATAATCACATTCATGCATTTAAAAACATGATGCATTCTTAACTTAATCTTGAAAATAAATTGCTATGCATACCTCACATGTCACACAACATAGCATAAGACAAGTCTTCATCATGTCCTAACTTTATCATTCAGACCATGACATGTTATCCAAATCATAACAAAGCAAGTAATCATGCAATAAATACAATGAAATGTAATTAAAATAATAATTGTTAAGCTACCTCTTCTCCTTACTTTTCTTGGTATATTGGGTATCAAATCCCTCTTTTCTAACCTCCAATGGTCCTAGATAATATTACATATAAATGAATAACTCATTAAGATCATTGATCACATTACTATTTCATAACTATTCTTAACTTGCTCTCTTTAACCTTAACTTTGTATCCTTAGGCTTCAAAATTAATCTAACATGCTTCTCCCTTATAACTTTGCATGTAAATTTTACTTTTAAGTTCAAATAATTCAAAAGAAGCCTCCTTCCCTTTCATTTGCGATCATTGATAGGGAGTTGTTGTTACATAAAATTCCAATCTTTGTTTCTAATGCTTCCAAATTTGGTTTCTCATTTTACCCTACATAATTTTTCATTTTAAACTCATTGGAAGCATCAAAATCATATCATTTCCTCATGAACCAGATCTGAACGAAAATATGTGAATTTTCCAAAAATGGATTTTTCCAACTTTACTTTCTATATACTTGCATAATCTTGTTTCTAATCCATTTCCTAACAATTATTTATCACAAAATCATTCATCCAGTATCAGTCCCAATTCATGCAGCACCTTCTCTTATAGGGTTCCATGCCAAAAATTACAAACAAGCTCAAATCAACTCAAACCAAACATCAACATGTAGTAAATCAAGCATAGAGTTTATTTGAACCACTTACCACTTCCAATTTTTGTTCCTCTTGATTTTTTCACTCTAGCCCCTTTTAAAACCCTCTCTTGAACTCTTCAATCACAGCACCATAGAGAAAAATAAACCTATCAAATGGAAGAACAAAGCTCATAGATCAATTCTAGGGAAAAAATCAAGCTTGAATCACCAACTTACCTTGAGATTTGCTTGATTTTTGCTCTTCTTTGTGCTCTCTCTTCCTCCAGGTTTTCTCTCTATATTTGCAGGTTGGAGCATGAAAATGGGCTGAAGATGGAGGCAAAAATTGACTTAATTAATCTCTTCATAATGGAATGGAAGGCTAGGATTTTGTCTTGATTTACAAGACTTGATCTAAGGGCCAATAATTCACCACCTCTTAATGCATGTGCTAGGCTCTCATTGGTTGATAAAAAGTGATCATTAATGAGTGTAACTAGTTTCTAGAAACTTAGTTACACAAACTAAACCGGTTACCGTTCGGTTACTTGATCCGGTTACAACTTATACCGGTAAAAATAACTCTATTCTGGTAACTTTTTTTGCTTATCTGGGGACATCTTTTATTCCTCTTTTAATCTCTAAATATCACTTATTCATATGGCAAAATATTTGTCCCCATAATACCCTGAAAATCATCAAATCTTTATAGGATTACTTTAACCTGTTGAAATACCGAAAAAGGTCTACCGACAAGTAACTCAGTTTTAGGGCATTAAAAATTTCTAGAATTTACACTAATACTCTAACCTTTTTCCTTTCCTCAGAATACTTCCCGAAATATCTGTAATTAATTTATGAAGAAAACCCAATTTTTCAGGATTTTTTTGGATCTTTTTTCTTTTGATCCGAGAAATCGCCTTTATCGTATTTTGAGTAATAATTTTATAAAATTCTAGAAATTTCATATCATTTTTATGTACCTTGAACCCAGATATTTGGGGCCTCCTAACACCTCAAATAATTATTTTCAGCCAATTAATCTTTAAAATTCTTTAGACGGAAATCTAGGTCGAATTTGGAAAAACTGACTTCGTCATTGTAATCAGTAGATTTTTCTCTATCTTTTGGGCATCTGTGAATTTTTCTGATATCTTGGTCAACTTTGACCTTTGACTTTTGGTCAAATGACCAGAATGCCCTTACCTTTTTCTCTTATTTCCCAAAATGCCCTTACTTTTCTTACTACTCTTTCCAATTTCCAATATTGCCCTTACATTCTCATACTTAATGACATTTAGGTCCTTCCGAGGAGGTTATCCATCATGTCATTACTCTGGCCCAAGCACGCTTAACTGTGAAGTTCTTATAAAATTTAATCCGTTAAGCTTAGGCTGCTTCTGATCTTTCTGGTTCCTTAACTTCCTCTTTTTCTGTACTTTCTGGATATTCAAATAATATAGTGTTTGGAGAAATTCTAATTTAATTGAAATGGAAGGGGCTTATGTGGTACGATATTCTAATTCAAATTGGAGTTGTTATTGAAAAGTTGTGAATTTACTGTTGAAGTAGTGTGGACGTGTTCAAAATGTGGGTACCTTGGAAAAATAGTATTTTGGTAGAAGAGGATCTGTTCAAAAGTATAAAATTACTAGCCTCATTTTATAAATGCTAATTGTGTGTTGCGATTAAATACTAACTGGAGGATTTATTAATTCAGTACAAAAAATGACTTTCATCAGCAACAAAAAAAAGTCGTCGAGAAAAGTCATACTTTCGGCGATGACTTTTTCTATTACCATTGAAGGTGACTTTAAGCGGCAACTTTTTTCAGTCGCCGCTAAAGGCTAGACTTTCAGCGGTGACTTTTTCTGTCGCCGCTGAAGACATACTTTCAACATTGACTTTTTTGAGTTGCCGCCAAAGATAAAACTTTTTGTCTCCTATTGAGTTCTCTTTTGTCTTCTATCAATTCTATCACCATGTGTTTCTACAAAAAAATGTTAGTTCTATTCTAGGAAGTACCGTTTACTAATTACTCTAAGGGTTGTAGACTATATCATGATGACAGTGTCCTCAGACGCTACTCGAACTATATATGTTTTGTTAATGATGTTTGTGGGGTTGCCAGAAAAAAACATGAGATACGAGCAAAAAGGAAGATCAGGACCATAAGATTGTAATTTCCCCTATCTGAAAGCTTGGATTTCATCGTGACCAAGTAAAATTGTATCAATTGTACTACTACAAAAAGTACTTTTTACGTCCTATTTTTAATCTAATTGGTGCCCTTTCTCAGGGGGGTGTATATGTGAGGAGAGTAGAAAGGTAAGGCCTACGACACCCTATATTTAAGGGGCGCTATAGGTAACCTTACGGCGCCCTATCTTAAAATATAGGGCGCCGTAAGGTGTTTTTTTTAAAAAAAAAAATGTTATACGCCCTGAGTAAGGAAATCAGAAAGCTTCACTGCTTGAGGAGCCATTGAAGAGTGAGAGCTTGAAGTATCAAAATAGAAAGCAAGAATCAAACAAGACCTTGAATTTAAAACTTCAAACTCACTAGTGAGAAAGTTAAATTTGACGGCAAAGCCAAACATTGTGCGGAGGGAGAGGTAAAGACTACTGTGGATCTGAATCTGTTCGCGGATCGTACTTCCACGTACCCTCGATCTGATCGCTTTTCTCGAAGAAGACGACGACTGTTTGGCCTTGGAGCAGAAGTTCACGAGCGACGCAGAGACTGGAAACGCCGGCTCCAATTATAGCGACGGTCAGGGATTAGACCATTGCGGGAGTTAAGTGCAAGACGAGCAGATACGGTCCTACAGATTCTTCTTATCAGAACATAGCAGCAGAAGATCATAAACAAAAGCAAGGAAAGCAAAGAGGTAGGGAAGAGAGAAAGCAAGAATCAAACAAGACGAGCAGATACGCCACCTGCACCTACAAAGGCGTCCGCCAGCGCACCTGGGGCAAATGGGTCGCCGAGATCCACGAGCCCAACCGCGGCGCCCGCCTCTGGCTCGGCACCTTCGAGACTTCCCATGAGGCCGCCTTGGCCTACAACGCAGCCGCCCGCAAGCTTTATGGCTCCGACGCCATGCTCAGTCTCCTCGACCTCTCCTCTCTCAATTCTCAGCCTGATCCGCCGCATTCCTCTGATCCCTCCCATATTCCTCCAATGCTACCGAATCACCGGTCCCTGCCGGACGACCACCTTCTCCACACCTCCGCTTCTAATGTTCCTCCCTACTCTTTCAACGCCGTCCCCAATAATGCTCCCCTGATGTTCGTGGCTTCCCACCAAGTTGCTCCGGCAGCGTACAGCCATAACTCGAGCTCTAGCTCTAGCTACGAGACCAGCCTCCGCCTCTCTCTCTCTCTCAAGAAGAGGACAGGAAGCAGAAAAGAAGACTAAGCAGAGGCGCGCGTGTTGACCTAAATTAAAAAGGAAGGCTTTAGGCGCCCTGTCTAAAGTCCCTTATTAAAAAAAAAAAAGAAGGCTTTAGGCGTCATATCGTCAGATAGGGCGGTGCCTTTATGCGTTCTATCTTAATATATGGAGCATAAAGTCCCGTCTACGTTCGTTAAAATTTTAAAAATGCTACCGCCTTCACTTTTTACTCCCTTTTTAAAAAATGATGTGAATTTCAGTAGTAAAAATTATACCATGTAGTAGTGAGTACAAGATATACCTTCAAATTTCAACATTTCTCAAGTATATCATTCAATCATATACAAACCTAAAAATGTTGCGAATATCGCAATTGATAAAATAGAGGTAGTAAACGGGTTATGATACTTACTTGTTGAACTGAAATATATTGCAAATATAGAAAATCAATATCATGTTGAACTAGACCTGCCCTAGCTACATGAGTTCCATCACGATGAATTCTACAAATGATCTCTTTCTTTTGTTCCTCTGTGTGTATGGGTACAAGAAATAAGGAGATATATGGCATTTAATATAATGAATATACAAAAAGACAAGTTTTTAGAGGGCTAAGAGCTGTTTCATAGTAATGGGTGAAGTGTACTGAGATGGTCCATTGAAAATTTTGTCAACGAAGATACGAGAAGCTGCTTCACTTGGATGGAATTGATCCCAAAAGATATGATCGTTTCTGTTGGAACAAAAGCTGGTCACAGCAATCAAACATGGAACCCTGGCTCTAAGCTCCCCCAGACCACAACATGCTGCTTTCACCTCTGAAAATCCTGCGACCCACAAAACAATCACACGTATTCTATCATTATAATTTTTATAACTGAAAGCTAAGGTAGATTTAATCTCACTGCTCCAAACGTCCCATCGATCATCTTCTTACAATACTTTATATTAGGGAAAATGATATTTAATTAAGGATCATCAAAGAACAGTAATTACCAAAAAAAATGATAGTTCTCACTTCATCTAAAGGTGGTCGTGGACGAAGGAGTTATTGATGTTACATTTCTTTTGTGTTTGACACTAGTCTTCAGATCTTACCGATAGTTTTCGCTTGTCATTAAAAAAAAGATTCTGTTGGCATAAAATTGAAGAATAATGGAGGAGGATGATTGTTAATTAGTTAATGTTCTTCATAAATTATGTAATACTGAGTCTAGTACTTAATACAATAGCTAAACAGAAAGTTCTAAATTTAAGACATCATTCTAATTTGTCTTATATATTTATAATTTTTTTCTTAAGAGTATCCCTATCAATAGCTCAAGTTAAAGGGGTTCCATAAAAAACATATAGTTCCAATGGACATGATTAACAAAGGTTTTTTAGGAAAGTGAACACATATACTACCTCAAAATATAACTAAATAAAATTATTTTAGTTTACAAGTTAAGCAAATCATTTTGAAGAAAAAATGATAAATATAACATGTTCCGAAGTATATTCTTTTATTTGAGTTACTTGGTTTATAAACTGATATACAATATAATAATACACATAAATAAATACTTTAAAGTAATGCATTTAACTTCCTCAATCTTTTCAAATATTAATACCATAGGTAGTATAGTACAAATATCTACAAATTAATTATCCTAGAACCGGAGGCAGTACTTGTAAAAAAAACAAAGAAAGAAAGAACCAGAAGTAATATATATATATATATATATAATATCTCAATGATTGTGTGTGTAACGTACCATGAGAAGTAGGATTGAGAATTAGGTCGTAATTGGCAGCGTAGGTGTCAAAGAAAGAGTAGGAAAGGCCTTTGTTCTGGGATTGCCATTCCTTCAACATTGATTTGAGGCCTTCATTGTATTTCATTGCCCAGAAATTGATCTCTGCTTCGCATTCTGTCTTGTTCTTCAACCTATAAGCTGGGCAGCACCCAACTGCCCCTACTCCTGCTATCTCAAACTTGCGCCCTCCATTATCGTATATTCTCTATATATATATATATATATATATGACACACTATAATTGTTAACATTTATTTATATATTATTACAGTTAAAGTCTTCAAGTATATACAACTCTCCTCTGAATTTCAGGTCAGTTAGATTACATATAACACATATCTAGCTTTTGAAAGTTTAAATTGAAAAACCTTGATGTTTCATGATTTGACAATCAAATCCTTTACCCGTAAAAAAAAAAGTAAGAGATTTTTGTTTTTTTTTCTTATTTGATAAAATAACAGTTGACATTTGACATGCAATTTTAAATACAAAAAATAGAAATATTTAAAAAACATTTTAGATATCTATTTGATCATGTGTTCTTTAAATAAAAAATATAAAACATTCAAAATTACATGCCAAGGGTTACTTTTTTTAAATGATATGGTGTATAATAAAAAAAATTATGACATGGAAAAACCTATTAACTTAACGGTAACTTTGGCAGCATGTAGGGGAATTGATAGTCAAAACATAAATTATATTATATACATGTTTGGGAAACACTTTTTCCAGTGCACACAAGTCAAAACAAAAACATCTTAAAATCCATAAAAAACATATTGAAATCTGTAAAAAAATATTTTGAAATCCATAAAATCATCTTAAAATCCATAAACTCATATCGGAATCCGTAACTCATTTCTCCCAACGGATTCTATTTAAACTTTTAAAAAGGTAAGGGAGGTGGTATGCAACTAACACAAAGTTCATGGGAGTTTTATGTATTTTAATCAAAAGTTAATTTGGAAATATATAATTAGATAATTAATGAATAATTAATCAATTAATATTATTATTACCTGAAGTTGTGCTTTGAGGGAGAAAATCATGGAGTCAACGTACTGCTGAGGGGAGCTTTTGAGAGGGAGGTTGGATGAATCGAAGTAGCCGAAGAGGTCATTGCTGCCAATCACAACGGCGAAGATGGAATCTGAGAGATGCTTTTCCAAAGCAGAGATTCCTATTTGCTTTGCCATCTCGTCGTGTGCTTCCACGTAGTAATCCACTTGCTTCGTCAAAGGAATCGACTGCCTCTGAAAAAAATAATAATAATTAATGTACCAAAATCATAAATAAAAATAACTAAATTATACAATGCAAAAGTATTCATAGGATTGATGAGTGGCAACAAATTAACAACCCAATTCATTAAGCTCACCAATTTTTTTATTAATTTTATTTTATAGTGATTTTTCATATCCTATAACTTTCCCTTCTCAAGCATATATTATTATAAATTTTTTTCATTTGTTTAACTCTGTGTACTTTTCAAGCATATTTACTGGAAGTGTTATTTATCATGTTATTAAGTGTACTTTTCATGGATTTTAAAAAAATTTCACTAAATTTCAAGAATATTTAATTTCGTTCTTAATGGTTTTACACTTTTTTCCTTTATATCAGTTTGATAAAATCATTTTTATTGATGTAATATAAACAAAGAAAACAATTCTCTAACTGTATTTGAGGTTATATGAATATCACGTAAACCATTTTTTTATTCAAAAAAAAAAGCAAATAACACACATATATTTGAATATAAAAGGGAATTAAACTTGGATTATTCACGATTTTTATATAGTCTCATTAGATTCTTATTTGGATCTTTACAATTTCAAGTTGTAGTTTTTTTCCCTCTATAGTTTAATAAAAACTTGATCTAAGTTAAATTATCTATTATAGAGACTAAAATAAAAAATCATTAAAAGTATAAAAATTAGAAACAAAACTCGTCCTATTCTTATACTTTTAATGAGTTTTTATTTTAATCATTGTATTTTTGATTAATTTTGATTTCAATCAATATCCTTAGCTAAGTTTCTAAAAATTAATGCCGTTAAACTTAAACTAAATCTATATAAGACTATTAGGTGAAAACCCACGATTTAAAATTATAGGAATTAAAACTAAAATTTAATTAAATCATAAATATTAACAATAATATTTACCCTGACAAAAAAATTTCTTATACCCTGCATTTATTTTCAGTAGATCTTGTGTTAATTTTTCTTCAAATGCTTCGTATAATTAATCTTCACCTCTATACAAGCTGCCGTCCCCAAATTAAAATATTCACTCCATTCCTAAATAAAATGCCTTATTTATAATGTAAATCGAGATCTTATATTCAATTTTTATTAATTTTAACAGTTATATCATGAAAAAAGAAAATTTATATATATGAAAAAAAAGGGAATTAAACTTACAAAACGTTCGTCAGAGCCATCGAATATTCCAGCCCCGGCAGAAGCAAAGCTGGCCCCACCCACGAAAGATACATTGTTTTTGTTTTTCTTTGCCTCCGAAACCAGAGATAGGTAAGGTGGTGAAGTTGGCAACCCCAATTCCTCAGCTTCACATCCAATAATTAAAAACAAAAAAAATTAATATAGTTTAATCTTTCAAGCAAAACAAAAAAATCTCCTTAAAATTATATATAAATAATTGAAATATAATAATATATGGAAGCTCTTAAAATTAATCATAAACCCATATATATATATATATATATAGGCAGAAATGCCCATTTGGTTTATCAAAGTGTCGTTGTGTAATTTTCAAGTTATCCCCCTTCACTACTCCAGTAATTAATAATATATATATATATATTAAAAAAAAGTCAGATTCTCTTATTTGGCTCTCCCTTTTTTGTTTTCTATTTTTTTTTCTGTGAACAAGAAATTAAAGCTTACAATTTAGCTTTACAAGCTTTACAAAAGTTAGTTCATGACTCCCATGTTCTGGTGTCTCTTTATGTTTACTGTATGTTATTATCAATCAGATGCGTTTCTATTCACAAAAAGATGCAATACATACTAATATTATCTATTTTTATTATAATAATATGTATTTATGTGTATGTGTGCATGCAAAATCAAATATAATGAGAAATAGTTGGGAACTGGCTACTAAACTGTGAAAAAAAGAAGAAGAAAAAGAAAGGTGGGGAAAGACTCAGAAGCTATATTATAAAATAATTGGTTAAATGTGTGTATATATATGTTTGGCAACACATGCATGCACGATAAAAAGTGAGAGAGAGAGGTATGGGTTTAATTCGACATGGAACAATATCAAAAGTGAATGGGTCCGTTTGGGAACCCGGTAGAAAAGTACTTTTACGCAAGCCGAAGTAAATATGTAGAGAAGATTATCTCGTTTTGCGAAAAAATACCGTTGAACGTGTGTTTGACTTTTGAAAACGTTGTTCCAAACAAGTCCAATAACATACTTAAAATTTAACTTGTTCAAGTATTGTGATGGAAAATTTTAATTGAAGAATGGCTATTGTGAACTATAACAATTGAATATTGAGTCTAAATCATGAATATTCAACAAAATATGTCTTTTTCCCCCTTATTTTTTTTACATGAAAATACAGTAAACTAGCAGCATTTAGTCTGTTGGCATTTGATATGATAAAAACTTCTACACGAAATGTGCATAACTATATGCTAGTTTCAATTGTTAATAAAAGATTTAGTTTCTAAAGAAATTTGTACTAAAAATTAAATGGTAAGCGACGTCATGAGATAAAAGAACTAAAAGCTTCAAAGAAAAAAAGAAAAGAAAACAAACAGACAGACAGAGAGAGAGAGGGAGAGAGAGAGAGGGAGAGGCATAGGTGGTGAAGATACAGACTGCTTATTGTATCTTCACTATCATATGTAGAGAAGCATCACTTTATCAAACTGCTTACTGTGAATGAAGAGAGAAATGGCAATGAATTCTGATAAGCTTACCGATGAAGTCGGCGGCGTTCTTGCCGTTACTGAACCTTCCGGTGGGTTCCTTGGACGGAAAATCTATGCCATAAGGGAAATGGTTGGCCTTCACAATGGAAAGCTTGAGGTAATTGTTGTTGCCAACATCCACAAGTGAATCTCCAAACACATACAGAGCTGAAGCCTTTTGTGCCTCACAACAATAGCTCAAGAAGAAGAAGAAGAAGAAGAAGAAAGTGACAGAGACATTAATGAAGCAAGTCATATTCGTGTTTGAGTGCTTGAAGCGACTTGTGTGGAGGGGAGAGGCATAGGGTTTTGGCCTTTTAAAAGCTCATCTATTGGATGAGCTGTACACGTTTTGGTGTGAAAGCAAGAAATTTTGATTCAAAAATATTGGACTCAGGATACTGACAGAAAAGTTGTTTATTTGTAACAGGAAATTTTAATTATAAAAATATTAGTTATTTTTCTATCAATAATTATTTAAGATTTTTTTTAAAAATGTCATTATTAATTGTTTTATAAAAAAATATTATATGTTAGATTAAAAATCTAATCATGCCACATTGAACGTCCCTTTCAAGAGTGGTCTCTAGAATACTCAAACCCCATTTTTCTTTTTAATTTGATGGATTTTGTATTGTAGTGGAATTTTGATATGGGAGAGATCCCAATCAGATAATTGTGAGAAAAATAAATTGTTTAGATCATTTGTGAAAGAAAAATTTTAAAACATTGATCAAAATAAGAATGTATACAATTAAATTTTTCATAATAAATTTTTTTTTATGTGAGTAGGTCTTGGAGCTCATTTAAAGCATGCTTCCTAGCTCAAAAAATATATTTATAGATTATTCATTAACAAGATTCTCACATTATTAATTCATTAAATTTTTTTTTGATTTCTTCCTTATTAATGGGATTTTGAAAGCGGAAAATATGTTTTAAGCTACTTATTTAACCATTGATCAGTGAAGTAAAATTATCAGATTAATACTTCTCCAATCTAGGGTAGAGATAAATAACTTTTTGATTATTTTATTATAAATTACATCACTGAATTTTTTTACACAAACGTATAATTTTACATTTAATTTATTATCATGTTGATTTTGCTTTCATAGGGTATATTATATATTAAATATGTACAAAAATGGGAATTTATCAAATTTTAATTAATAGTTAATAAAGTTTAAAATTTTACGTTATCTATAAATAAAATATTAAAATAGATTCTATATATATCTCTATATTATAATTATATAAACCATATTATAATTCTATATATCTATATATATATTATTAGAAGAGATTTATAAACGACACTAAATATGAATGTGATTTACAGGTAGGTGCCGTCAATTTTGTGAGCACATTGTCAACACCGCTCTGTGCTGAAGCACTATGGAAGTGCGCACCAAGGCAGCATGAAATTCTTCGCCCAACTATTCCCTCTCAAATCTCAATCCTTGTGGCGTTCATGTTCTCTTCGGTAGCTATGAAAGGTATTCTGACACGTGGCACCATCCATAACCGACCCATACTTGCCCACACCACATATAAAAGGTAATCTCATTATTTTTTTTTTTTGACAAAAGAGGTTCATAAGGCCAGTGACAAGAAAAATAAACTACAGGGAATAGATCCCAATGACTCTTTGGACACAAATGTCGTCAAATGATCAGGACAACTATCATAGAAGATGGGTCTCGTCAATCCTTCCTTACCAGCGAGTCAGTGAGCTAGTTATGTGTCATGGGAATATGTATGTGTGTTTGGGAATTCATTGAGAAAAATGAGTTTACGGATTCCGAAAAAAATTTACGGAATTCAAAAAGAATTTACGGATCTCAAGATGCTTTTTACGAATTTCAAGATGCTTTTTACGGATTTCAAGATATTTTTTGTCTTGACTTGTGTGCATCGTTTGAAGAAAGATTTCCCAAACATGCCCTATAACATTCAGCTCCCATTTATATGACATAAACTTTTGGAGTTGAAGGCACAGGCTACAAGCCTTCGTTGATCGTTGATCTCTTATCATGTCAACCAGAGACTTTGAGTCTAACTCTCGTTGAATTGTTACAAGGTACGATCTAATTTAGTGACAGTGGTCAATCTTTCATAACATATTTAATTTAACACATGACAATACTTTAAACATGATTGTCTTTCTTAGGAAGAGGACACATATGCTTAGAAAAATGGTTACAAGTCACTTGTAACTTATTTTCATACGACAAAGCATGTATTAAATTAATATACTATGCTTTTTAATCTCTTAAGTTTGTCATTATTTTAATTTTGGTCATTTGAGTGTAAAATCAATTGTTTTGATTTCATAAGTTTTATTTTTACTTAAAATAATGGTCTTTATATTCAAAAAAAAATCTTCACCATTTTGCTAATTGAGGGATCCATTATTTAAGGGATTAAAATCAAAATAAGCGTAAATTTGAGGGACAAAAGATCGTATTAACAATTTTTTTAAAGTTTATCCTTATTAAAGTTCTTTTCTTACTCTTATAAATAATTTTTACCTCTCTTCTATTTCTCCCTTTCCAATAAATTAAGGTAAAATTGGAATGTTATAATAATTAAATTTCCTAGATGTGATTTATAATAAGGATTAAAATGGCACTTACATTATGTTTTTTGGTAAAAATTAGAATGATTTTTATTTTAAATTTGAATATATTTTTAATTAAATATTCGACTAAATTAAAAATATTGTCTGCATTTTTCAGAATATAAAAACAAGATCTCTTAAAAGTTAATGATGAAGTTATGTCTTATACATTATATTACTAGAATTATTTGAAACTACAAAAAATCGCACTTTTTTTTAAGACAATGGTGTAAAAATATTAAATTATATAATTTCAAAATAAGTATGGATATCATATAAGTTCTAGCTTTCCATAAAGTTTTTAATATATATTCCTAATCAAATCGATATTTTTTAATAAAAAGAAATATTTGTAGAGATTTCCGGAATGAAATAATATATTTATGTGCTATTATAGTTCTAAAATATTTTCTAAAAATAGAAAGAAAGAACTCCTTTGACTTTCATATGGCGTTCACGTATTTGCTTGCTGTAATGCCGACTTTGACTTCTAATACATTCAAGGGAAACATTAGTTTCATGGCCTCTCAATTTTTGATCCGGTTATAACTCAATATCTGAATTTTGATTTAAGACAACTCAATCGTATAGTTTTGACTTGATTGTAACTCATTCTCTCAATTTTGACTTATTGTGACTCAATTCTTATGGTTTTAATCACTTTATAATTATCCTTGGCCTTTTATTAGTTTTATGATTTATTTTCTAAAATATCGGGACTGAATTATAAAATGGTTAAAATTATATGAACTGAATTGTAGTGAACCAAAGTTTAGAACTGAGTTACAACCGAGTTAAAACTACAGAGATTGAGTTGCACTGAGTCAAAGTTTAGGGACTAAATTACAACCGGATTAAAAATTGTGGGATTAAAAGATTAATTTTCTCTAGATTCAACTAATTAATTATATAGGACATTCAATTAAAGAACAAACTTATCACATAAAATTTGTTTTGTTTTAATTGAATCCTGTTGTGTTTACACATGTCGTATCCAAACTAGTTTTGAGTATTGATAAGAGTCAAATAGAAATGGGGAGATTTGAAAAATCACTACTAGAAAAATGTTATTTAGCGACGGAAAAATCTATCACTAAATGTTTAGTTTCCTTCAGAAAATTTCCATTTAGCGACGGAAAATATTAGCGACCCTCGTTTTAGCGATGGAAAATAGTCATTTAGCGACGGAAAAATCGCCTTTTTCTAGTAGTGAATATTTAAATAATTCTTGGAAGCAAAAAAAAAACTACATTTTGATATTGAGAAGCATGATTTCTTAATCTTCTTTCATTTAATTTTTTTTTCTCCCTTAGGGTTTAATTTCCCTAACGAGAACGCCAGCAGGTAACATCATAATCTTTATTTATAGGATTTAATTATAATTTAGAAAGAATTATATCATGATAAATATAAATTATCATGTAATAGATTGAATAAGAAGAATTTATACAAAATATGACTTATAGGAGTAAAAGAGATTATAAAATAATAATGATGAAACAAAGAGGATGAAATGCAATGAAAAGGAAAATGAAAAAGAGAATTTAAATAATAAGATAAGTTAAAAAAAAGGAGGAAGAAGAAAAAGGAAAATGAAAAGGAATATGTGTATAAATTGATGAGCAAGGTCGCGTTTGTTTTCTTCTTCCAGTATGCCATCGATAGCCGTTTTCGGATTGGGGCAAGCTTTTTGGTGATTTTTTAAGTAATTAAAATAACTTCCTTTCACTTAACTGCTACTTCATAAATATTGTCCAGTATAATTTTAGCTTTCTAATTGTAGCTTAGTGTTGCGATTAGGGATTATAGTTTCAGATAAATATAAGTTTTGACAATAGATAACCATAGAAATTTAGATGGGGGATTAATGGTTAAATTTATAATCGTTTTTTATTTGTTATTTAGTTGATGTCATGATTTAAATTCATTTTATAGTTAAAAATTAATGATTTAGGATAGAATACATAATTGAGATCTTAGTGTGAAATTGGGAATTTTGGGTAGTTAAGTTCATTACTTAATTGATGTATGAATTAGTATCTAAATTATGAATAAATAATGCTTTTGCAAGAAAGCTTTCAAGGTTAAACTTAGGTAACCACAATCAATTTATTTTATATACTTATATTGAATTATAAGATGTTTTTTCAATCATCTTTTAGTATGCAGGTATAACGTTTGGATTATAAATTTCTTTTGATATTCAAATGTGATTTGTCGTGGAATTAATCTTTGAAGAATTATATTCTATGTAGAAATGAAGTGTTTGGTATGCAAGTACAACTTCAAAAATAAAACCTGAAATGTCTCTTTCAACTAATACAACTTCAAATTTTTCCTCAAACCTCGGTTTATAAACCGCTGCAGCTATCAATTTTTTTTTATGCAATGCCTCTTTTAACCAGTCGCATTTTCTAAACAGCTACTAAATGTTCCTTAGGATTCCCAAAGGTGTCACCTTTTTGTAATGGTTTCTTTATATCGCTATAAACTTAGTACAAGTTTTGCAGCAGTTTTTAATAATCACTGCAAAATCATTTACCATGCTGAATTTAGTAATATATTGGATAACTGTTATAAATACAACAAATTAACTGTTACAAAAGGCCACTCTTTTTATAGTGATTGACGTGAAGTGGTTGGTGAAGCATTTTGATAACTTCATGAATTATGGATTTCATATGCATTACTATTTATGTTGAAGAATGTTTTGGTCTATGAATTGAGTTATATGTACTATATTATTTATGTACCCTTGAATTATGTGCATTGGCTTGTGATGAAGCTTATGGAATGTGATGGGCACTTATAAATCTCTAAAATATGCGGCAACGGTCTTCATTACAGATCATAATGGTTGACACTGCCTTGGACTTTCCAAGTTTTTGGACATATATAGTTGTGAGAGGCTTGAGAGTATCAACCTTCTCAAGTCTTGGAATGTGATTGACATGCTAAATGTAGGTTGCACTATCACTAACTCTAGGTTGCTTTTTGTAGAAATCATTGAGCTCGTCGAAAGGGAGTGGACTGTTATTCTTCAGTACGTGCCAAGGGAGCAGAATAGTGTGGCTGATGCTCTTGTTAAGGAGGCATTTCTTCTTCAACTGTTTACTACTCATGCCCGCTCCATTTTTAGGAGTTGTGTTCTAATAATCTTTTGGATTCATACCCCCCGCTTAGTTTTTTATCTTGTCTTTTGAACTTTTGAGCTCTCGTTTGTGTATAAAAAAAAAGTCTTGGCCCCAATTGTAGATGACAACAAATGTGATGATATAACTGTTGGCTAGGTTATTCATCTCGGGTCAAGTCCGCAAAGGGGTTACAAGGAAGAGCATAGTTGGTGGGTTTTGGGTATGATGTTGTTAGCAATCTTTAAGAGTTCTAGAATGATGTTGTTTGCAATTTTGGTCTTTATATTTTAATGTGATTTACAGTTATAAGATAAGTATATGAGAATAACTTCATCTTGACTACGTACTCGCACAAACAACCCTAAATTATTGCTAAGAATGACTCTTCTAAAATTGCTTGGCATGGATATATGTCAATATTGAACTTTACACTACCTAAGATTAGTGCATCCGGATTGAGAGTTGAGAGATGGGATCTACAATTGGATTGGTGCCTTTGTTGTGTGTTGATTTGGGAAACATGGATATTTTAAGCCATGATAATTCCTGTTTGGTCTTTCTCTATTTGTTGAATATATGGATAAACTTGAAGTGCTGGAATTGGAGCTGTACTTTCTCGAGAGATTCTAAAATATATACATGTTTTCTATAACATTCCAATTTTTTTTTTGGGATTTAAGCAGCATTATCATGGGATTTATTAATTGACTTGAAATTTAGAATAAAATAAATCATATCATTTGAAGTATGAAAGCATGAAATCGAGAAAAGAATGAATTAATGCAATTGAAATTTAAAGAGAAAATACATGAATTGAGCCCGATTATATTTTAAGGCATCATGATTGAAATTTAAAATGAATGACATTGTTTGATCATCTATGATTATTAAACCATGTCAAAGCAAGACCATGCTGCACAAAATCAACCATTCCGCATGATGAGCTATTCATTTAATGTAACAAAAGGGAAAATAATTGAAATCTCTAATAACAAGCCATGGTAGGTTGATAGATTAAGAGCTTGTTTGGATGTCATTCCTGAAACTTATATTTGGTTTCAAAACTTAGGTTTTACTTCAAAACCTAGGCTTTTTCTAAGTGCTCACATTTTTCAGAAAAGCTATTTTGGATACAAAAATCTCGGTTTGAAACCTAGGTTTTGAAAAAGCTATTTTCTTATCAAATCACACCATCTCTCCTAATAAATTTTCTCTTTCCTACTTTCTCTTTCTTTCTCTTTAATCTTTCCTACCTACTTTTTGCCTTAAACTACGTAAAAGCAAATAACTTCCCAAACACAATCTTTTAAAACCTATATTTTGAAACTTAGGTTTTGCTTCAGAATCCGTAAAAGCTAGTCTTCAAAACCTAGGTTTTATCTCAAAATCCATAAAAGCTATTCTGAAAAGGACTTCCAAACAAATAAGCCTAAGAAACTGATAGGATCCATTCCCATAAATGCAAGCTAGATTGAGGATGGCCACCAACAAAAGAGATTATATAGAACTGTGAATTTCTTTCCCATGCATAATACAATGGTAAAAATAAGGGGAAACATCCTCCACTTCTACATTAGAAGAAGGTATTCAAGCTAAAATTGGGCCACCACCCCTATTTACAGCAAAGGACCCACAAAATGAACATAGACTAAGCCTATTAACGATTTAAAAGCTACAATTAGAATGACAACTTATGCATACAAGGTAAAAAGTCATTTACATATTCATTAAATTAGTCGTCAGTGCTTTTGAATTACTAACATCTACATTCATCCATCAAAAATGGAAGTGAAAAAGGTTAAACAATAGTCGTCAAGTATTTAAATACGCTAGAAAGATTTCTAACATTGTATATTTAAATAACCAACATATAAAATCAGTAAAAATTGAAATTTAACATAGCCACATTTGTATTTTTGACAAAAACTTAATTCATATAGGAACTTTGGATAGTGCACGCCTAAAAGGTTTAGTAAACAAACTTTGTTCGATTTATCATTTTGAACTCAAAAATTTTACTCTAGGAAATCTATATTTGCTAAATTGTTAGATTAATTGTTAAGATTATGATTGCCCTTATGGTTAGCTTTATTAAATGTTATATATAATGGTCCTATGTTATTGTTAGTTTCTGTATTTAAATGTTTTTCCCTTGAAATTTTGTGAATTTTGCTTTTAAGGGAAGACTACCGAAATTTCTTTACCTTAGATAATTAAGTGCAATAGACCATAGTTCAATGCATTATAGAAGAACAATTGAGGAATATGAAAATAGGGTGGAGAGGTTCATCGAGTTTGCTCAAAGGAATGCACCAGTAAAACTAGTGCCTAAATTTGCCATTATGTTAAAATGTTTAAACAAGAGTTGTATTCATCTCATTTGTGATGGGACAAATTTGAGGTATACAACTTAGATATGACAATGAAATTACAAGGATCTCACTATCCAAGAAGGAGAGAGTGGTGAGTTATGATCCATGTTATTGAGGCTAAGCTCTTTGCTTGATTCTCTCCTGCATGAGAGTTTGCGCAATAATGTAAAGAAGCCTTTGTATATAGGGTGTATCAGTAAGTGTACATGGCTATCAACTGTGTCAGAATTGATGAACTTAAAGGCAAGAAGTGGGTAAACAAATACTAGTTTCATAGAATTGCTTGAGTTGCTTAGTGATATGGTTCCAAAAAGTAATTCACTTCCAACAAGTACCTAAGAAGCTAAGAAAGCGTTGTGCCCGATTGGATTGAAGTATAAAAAGATACATATTTGCCCTAATGATTGCATATTACAGAGAAATGAGTATAAAAGGTTAAATAAGTGTCCAGAATATAGTAGTCTACCTTACAAATTAAAGAACATTGATGATGACAGTGATGACTAACTGAAGGGCATCCTTTAAAAGTTTTATGGTATCTTCCAATAATACCACAAGCTAAGCATTTGTTTGCTAATGCTATAAAAGCAAAAAACTTGAGATGGCATTATAATGAAATGATAAGTGACCGGAAACTTCCTGACTTACTCTCTCTTCAATGAAAGTCAATAGACCAAACGTATCCTAAATTTGGTAGGAAGCCAAGAAACATTCAGATTGCACTCAATCTTTATGGTAACTTGAGTACCATGCATAGTGCTTGGCAAGTTCATCTAGTTAATTAAAAAAATTGCACCTTGAGATGCCACTTATAACCGTAAGATTTAATGTTTGAATTAAATATTCAAAGGATATTTGAAATTCATAATCATATTTTAAGTATTAAGAAATTTATTCTTCTTCAAGCTAGCTTATGAAGACGTCACCACACATCTCCTTCATCAAAAATCAGATTCAAATAATCAAACGTTGCCTCTCCAACAAGGTCACCTCTTCTCTCTCCCTGTCAATGTGTGGTTTCAATCCTTGAGGACAGATTATGGGTTTGAGTTCTTGTTATTAAAAAAAATAGTTATTATACGTTTAATCTTTTTTCTTACATGTATCATTAATGATTTCCTTTAGTTTAGGATTGAGACTCAGACCTTGATTTTCAGTTGAACTCTTCGGTGATTGAAATTTTGCGATTTTATATTTAAGATATGATTTTTTTTTGCAAACATGTTTGAGATATGATTTGAAATATTTTGAGTATAATTATTTCATATTTTCTTTCACAGTTTGATTGATTACTCCCTCAAACCCTTGACATAAGAGGTAGTTGACTTTTTTTAGATATTAAAGAAACTAAATAAATTATAAACAAGTTTTTATTTATGTGTATCGTTAAACTATATATCAACTTATAAGTTGGATAAAGTTGACATCAACAAACAATTCAAAAAGGCTTGACTTTTTTTTAGAACAAGCCCAAGTCAAATAGGAATGCTTCAATGTGATCATTGTATGCAAATGGAACATTTATCCAACAAGCGAATTAGAAATATGATCATGAAAGAATCATAATGATCCCTAGGCTCCTGATGGAGATTTAAGAAAAACTACCAACTTAGGCCTTACTTGGATTCACTAACACCCTGATTTCTTAACTACATATCAGAGACCATTAGACATTATCTGCACAAACAAAATGAGTATAAACATTCAGAGTATTGATTGTTAATCGTGACTAACATAATGTTGTTTGCAAATATATCAATATTATGATTACATCTCTTTCTAATGTATTTTCTTTCTTAGCTCCCCTTTCCCTTTTCTTCAATTCGTTTAGGTTTACTTTGCCCAACTTCTTATGGTACTCTGTAACTGCTTCTGTTACTAATTAATATCATTTTGCCTTTTCCTAAAATAACACAGTAAATTGAAATTCCTTCAGCAACTGAACACAACAATAGGAAAAATAAGGGACTCTGATATCTGCTAAAAGTGCAACTTCTTAAAGGTGTAAATTTATCCATGAATATCACATGTGAAATAAAATCAATATCAATAATTACCATTTATCAAATTGAGAAATAGTCACGTGAAAGACCATTGACAATAACAATTTTATTTAAGACAACCCTAAATTAAAAAATATTCACATATGAATCTTTGAAAAGACAAATTAATGAGACACCAGATTGAAAATATTTCATTTGTCAAGACCTAATTTTTTTTTTTTCAAATAAGGAATTAATTTTTACAAAATAGAAACAAAGAAGAAAAATCAAATGTGAAATATAAAGCTACAGTTTTACCTTATTCACCGATTTCAAATATCGTATTGCCGAGGTCAAATGTGTTTTCTCTTTGGTCTGGAGGGAATTCACACCCCTAATGCAGTAACACGTCTTGCTATGATCAGTGCAGGTGCCACAAGCCATACGGAATTTAACATTAAGGAGAGCGGGCTTCCAAAGGAAGCTTTACATCTTGAAGAACACCTTTCGCATTTAGAAGTCTAAATACAGAATGAAATGAGCCTTACCAACAGTCTACACTTTGTCATGGCTTCTAAAATTCAGGAATCTGTCATTACTATTTTATCAAGTAGCTCAAATACGTACAACAACTTTCTTTCTCTGCAGATTAGTTCAATCAGAAATCCCCACGAATCAAGCCTTGGCCGGAAACCCTTCTCCATCAATCCAAATAGCGCCATAACAGCAGCATCAGCCATTCCAGCTCGACATAGAAGAACTAGCAGTTCATTTGAAGTAGCATAGTGAGGTAGAAAACCCCTATCTAACATCAACCCTAATAATCTTACAGCCTCTTTCAACTTACACTTTTGGGTTAAAGAGTTTAGCACAATCCTGTAACTAGCCTTGTTCAGATAGACACCCTCATAGGGAAGTTTTTTGAGCATCTCAAGCACCTCCTCAACCCTTTCCACCCCACAAAGCCCTCTAAGTATAACATTGAAAGTTACAATGTCAGCTTTGCATTCATTCTCCTTCATTGCTTTAAGCAACTCTATAGCCTCATCAATTTCTCCACTCCTACATAAGAAATTGATCAAAATAGTATAGCTTACACTGTCAGGTTTTAAACCAAAGCTCTTCATCTCATCAAATACTTCCTTTGCCTCATGCAATTTCCCCTCTTTACATAAGCCATTTAACAAGGTTGAGTAATTAACTACATTTGGATTGCAACCATTATTTTTCATAAAGTTAATTATGTTTCTAGCACGATCAACTTTGCCTCCACAACAGAATCCTTTAATCAAAACATTATATGTTAGTGGATCAGGCAATATTTGATCCTTCGATACCATTTCCTCAAAGAGTTCAAAAGCTTCTTTGAGTCTTCCGTTTTGACAGAGGCCATCCATCATGGTTGAGTAGGTTATTAAATTAGGGTAAGATATTTTAGAACTTCTCATTTCCTTGACAATTTCAAAGGCAGAGTCAAGATCTCCACTCTTGCAGTGGTACTTCACTAAGATATTAAATATGCAGGTGTTTGGCTTATGAATTAGACTCCTCTTGGCATGTAAGAGCAACTGTCGAGCCAAATCAATCTGGTTTGATTCAACCAGGAGATTCAGGCAAGTGCTGATGGCTTTAGGAGACGGCCTTTCACGAACAATTGGTTGGATGGAGAAAAACATTTGGAGAACTTTTTCATGCTGAAAGAAGTTTGAAAAATGCTTCATTAGGTTAATAAATATACCTTCATGAAATTTGCAAGTTTCATAGGTCATTTGATGTAGAACTCGATCAATGGCTTGGAATTTTTTGTACTGTGCAAGTTTTTGGAGAATTGTTGCATATGTAGCATTATTGTGATTGAAGCCCTTTTGCTCTGCTACCATATTAAATATCTTTAAAGCATGTTGGGGATCTTTTTCTCGTTTAATCAAGTTGATGGTAGACTCATGAGAGATATATTTGCTTTTCCTCACAGTTTCGGTGGGACTGACATTGGATTCAGGGGGAGGATCCAGTTTATGCGCATCAGCTTTTGTAAATTGAAGGGGAGATATCCATGGCAGAGAAGATCTTGAGGATAGGAAGGAGGGCACAGATTTGTTGCTGCTAAAAGAAATTCGTGAAAATTTCATCAAATTTGACAATTCTGCACGGATCCCTGTCAATTCCAAGATATGCATTAGAAATCAGTAGAAACACACACGGGGCAAAACAACTTAAGAACATCACTTAAAACATAAGAACATCATATGATCCAATGTTATGATAGCGATAACAAAAAAAGAATTACTTAACAATTGCACAAGACAAAAAGAAGAAAAAGATAACGTTGCAACTATGGGTGAGAAGGCTCATACAAGATCCCGACTGAGTTATGAGACACAGTGAACGATAGCTATGCATAAATTTCATCAACAAACTATTAAAATCTTCCACTAATAAAATAAAAGATAACATATAGGCCCAATCTAATTCCCTGCAATCATTTATCTTATCCAACCAAAAACTGAATTTTTCGCTTAACAACCGCCCCCCCCAAAAGGACAAACACAAGCCCTACCTAAGTTATACTCAGTCAGAATTTTAGGAATATATGATAGAACATCTCACATCATCCATAAGACACTGAATACTCCTCTTATTGAAAGAGAGAACCATGATTAAACACAAAAATAGAAATGAAACCCTCACCTTATGATGAATGAAGGACAATGGCGAGGATTTATGTCGCTTTGTTGATGGAGGTGTTTGAACGTCTTTACAGATGCTTTAACAAAATCTGTTCAAGATGCCCATTGAAAACATTAATTTTAAAATTAAGAATTTCAACTACCAGCATTGTCCTCAACGCCTTTCCAAGTCTGCTTCTCTTTTTCGTTATTGTTTAAATTAAAAATTCCAGTTCCAAAACAGAGTTCATAAATTAACAATTCTATTACCAAAAATTATAACATTTAGAGACAACAGGAAATAAGAAAAGACACGACACCGAGAAAGAAGAATTAAAGGGATAATAACCAGCAATGTTCACGGCTTCCCATTAAGCTCGTCCCATCCAAACCCTACCAGCAACAGAACCACCGCCGTCGAAGGAGAGGGGGAGAGAGAATAGCCAAGCGAGAACTGCTGTCGACCTGATTAGCTGAGGGAGAGCCGGAGAGGGAGGGCAGCAGTTAATAGAGCGACTGAGCGACGAAGCATGAGAGAACTGAATGATGCAAGAAGCAAAATGATTTCTACTGCTGCTGTCATATTTTTAAACCATATTTTTAAAAACAAAATCACCCAAATAAAATGAAAAAAATGATTTGAATAGCAAAACCGTGGTTTCATGGGGCGAAACCATGATTTCGGAGAAAGAGAATATTTTTTAGCATTTGGGAGAAAATAGATGACAGTTGATGACATGTGATTATTAATTAGGTACCAAAAATACCCTTATCCTCCCTCACTCATTTATTTAATAAGATATTTTTATCAAAATCAGATATTTTAGTTTTGTAAAATATATTTAATCATTTATTTTATAAATGATCATGGGTGCTGTCCATTGAAATGGTCAATATAACGCAAACCGACTTGTTTTTAAATTTATTTATAAAAAGTTTAAATTAAGGTATAATCCCAATCAAATGGGATTAAATATCAAGGTTCAAAAAATCGGACTAGACACTAAGTTGATTAAGACAATAGTTCAAAGGTTAATGAGTCAGATGATATCAATATCCAACCATATTAAAATAAAATATTGAATGGCAATATTAAACTATAACTGCTAACATATTATTATAAAGGGTTAATGTGAAGATTCAAATTGGAGGATATATTTTGAGAGCAAAAAATTAGAGATGTGCTCCATTGATCCCCTTTTGCATTCAAGAGCAAAAAAATAGAGATATGCATGCAAGTGTTATAACCAAGGTAGAGCAACTAAATAAATTTGAAACAATATTAAAGGCACACCAGCTTGAATGAGCCTGAGAGAGGCTCCATTGATGTATATGATAGATAGAGAGAAGAGCACTTTTGTAACTCTTTAGAATAATATGCACAACAATCAATAAGATTTATCATATTAAAAGACAATGAATATGAAATTGGCAGGAGTGCATCATAATCCAAGATTAATCTTTTATAAAGCTCATGGAGTGCATCATAATCCAAGATTAATCTTTTATTAATCTTGAAAAATCCGTATTTGAATTTCAAGATCAATCTTGAAATTTGAAATCCAAATGATATCTCAGATTAATTTTTATTAATCTTGAAATTCGAATTTCAGAAGGATATTTAAGATCTAATCTTACAATTCAAAATTTCAAAAGATATTCAAGATCTAATCTGTTAGTGCAGGATATGACCAAGAGGGGGTGAATTGGTCAGTTTTAAAAATCAAAAACTTAATCGTAGAAATTAAACGAGATCACCGGTGAGAGCAGAGAGAAAGAGAACACAACAGCTTTATCCTGGTTCGGTCCTCCTGACCTACGTCCAGTCCTCAGGATTCTCCTGAGATTTCCAATCCACTAATCAACAATAAACAAGGCTCTCTTGGCCCTTACAAGGAGATTCTCACTCCCCCTCACAACACGCAACAAAACAGAATCTTACGCACTCTGTTTTCTGACTCTTTTTCAACCCAACAAATCCAAGGTCCCAACCTTGAATATCTCATAAAAATACAACAAAGTTTGTGATTGAGCTTTAATTATGTTAGTTTTCCTCTTGAATTTCCAGAGTCATAGAGTCAATTTTGGCCCATTCATGACCTTTTTGTGCTTAAATTGTGATTAGGAGTTGTTGAATTGGATTAATGTAATTTTGGGGTCATATGCCATGAATAACGATATATTTGTGCCTTAATTCCTTCATGAGCAAGTGATACTGCCAAAGTTTGTTATTTCATTTCAGGAATTCCGTGCAAAAGGGCAAAGACAGCAACTCTGGATATGTTC
>JANTPZ010137787.1:0-11640 GCA_025593235.1 Vachellia pachyceras
TAACCGATCTTTCTTTTTAATTGGACACCGGGTTGAGCATAAATCCGATCCAACCTCATCTTTGCTAGCTTAGTGGGAGTTATGTGAGGATCAATTAGCAATTACGTCACATGAATAGTATCTGGTAATAAATAAAACAAAAGGAGAGAGAGTGGTTGAGTGCAATTAGACGCAAAGGAACATGGAACTGCACGCAATTCGCTAGCAGTGGTTTGTGAAGGAAGGATATGAATGAACGCTGAAGAAGGAACCAAGAACTCTGGAATTGAATTATAAGGCTGACAGGCTGTGATGGAGGGGTCCCCGTTTCCTCTTCAACCATAACATGCTCAACCCCCCCTCCTCTCTCTCCTCCCTTTTTATCATATTCATGTCTCACACTTCTGTACTCTCTCTCCCCTCTTAAGTCATAGCTTGCTCCCAAACACAGCAGCGATTCTCGCCACCAAACGTCATCCCCAGACCCCACTGTCAACGAATAACCCCCCCCCCCTTTTCTTTTCTTTTTGCCCATTTGAAAGTTTCTGTTTTTCACCAAAAGCGCTGGGAAATTGTGGGGAAGTTTCAACAAGATTACAAAAAAAAAACTGACAGTGCTGGCTTTAAAGGCAAAGAGAGTTGGTGAAAGGAAAGGAATGTTGCTTTTTGAGAAGGTGGATGAGGACAACCTTATTAGAGAATGGTGTAGACGCAACGAAGACGATATGTTTCTGTTACAAGCTGTTACAAGCTGCAAGATTAGGAAAGAAAAAGTGGGGATGGGGATGGCAATGGTATGTATTTTCAACGTTGCCATAATTGTTTCTGTTATGTTTGCACTCAGAATGATGTGAGTGACTCCTAAAGGTGGCTGCTAATAATCATGTAGCCCCATACTTTCCCAGGCCTCAACTCAAACCCAATCCCTTCCTACAATCACCCTTGCTTCTCAAATTTATTCAGCCAGATGCCAATCGGTCACTCTTTACGCCCCTCTTATTAATCAGTGCTTAACCCTCAAGCCACAGCATTATCATATTTGTCCCACATCTTCACTCCCATGTTTGTCCCACTCGTATTATTTTTTTCAGGTCCTGTTTAATAGTGACCGGTGAGACATGTCTTAACTTTTTGCACCTCAAGAATTGAGAATTGAAGATTAAAATCATCTTATGACAGGTATTGATGACAGAACAGTCCAGATGCAATCATGTATATGTTACAATTCATGTTTCCTAGAGTGCTCGACAAATTGCAGCTTCTGCATCTATCTCATTTACACCGTCTGTTAAACTCGACACCACACCGTGGCTCATATATACAACTGTCGAACAGCTTGACAAACACAAAATTGATTGACTGGAGATGAAAAATATGAATGAATGAATAAATGCTATTGATTTCCGCTTTATAATTGGACTCGATTGCATAAACGCCACGGGGAGGAATCCCGTTATTGTAAATTGTAATATACATACAACAAATGAATGTGTCGCCCTCTATGATGTATACACCAAGACGATAAGTTAAGAACCGACGTGAGGGTGGAATTGCATCGCAGTCACACTATATCTCCGCCGTTGAAGCTGTTCTCCGACGAGGAAGACGACATGGGGATCAAACCGTTGAAATCAGACACGCTGTCCTGTAAACTCAACAAGAGCTGGGAGGTGCTCAGAGTAGGGGCAGGCTTGCTAGTGGGAACACTGGGCACCTCAGCCTCACCCACCAGCATCTGAACCACTCCCCGCATGGTGGGCCTGGCCAGCGAGTCAGGGTGCGAGCACGCTAACCCAACCATTAGCACCCTCCTCATCTCTTCACCATCGAACTCACCGTCGAGCCTTGGATCGGCCGCCGTCAGCAATCTCCCTTCTCGATGCAAACTCCATACCCATTCCACCAAGTTGATCCCGTTAGAGTCTTTCTCTATGGGTCTTCTTCCACTGGCCACCTCAAGAACCACAGCGCCGTAGCTGAACACGTCGGTTTTTTCTGTGGCTCTGCCTGTTTGGAGATACTCTGGCGCCAGGTAGCCCATTGTTCCGGCGGCCACCGTGGCGTCTGGAGACTTGTCGTGTTCAGTCTGTCTTGCCAGTCCGAAGTCGCCTAACCGAGCATTGAACCATTCGTCTAACATTATGTTGCTGGTCTTGACGTCTCTGTGAATTACCTGGTTTTCGCATTCTTGATGCAAGTAGGCCAGAGCGGAGGCGACGCCCAGCAGAATTTTGCACCTCTGAGGCCATGGAAGTGGTGTCCTCGCCTCGAACAGAGCTTTATCGAGGCTCCCATTGGGCATCAAGTCATAGACTAATAAGATTTCACCTTTCTCGTGGCACCAACCTTGGAGACGGAGGAGATTTCGATGCCTGAGACTCCCGATTATAGACAATTCGGATAGAAATTCGTTCTTCCCCTGACTTGTATGGCTGCATCTTTTCACCGCAACAATGCCGCCGTTCTCCGGTAATATTCCCTTGTAGACCGTCCCGAATGCGCCGTGACCGATTATTCGATTGACATTAAAGCACTTGGTGGCTATCCTGAGCTCCTTGTAGCTGAACTCTTTTGGCATTTTGATGATTTCTGACGCAAGTGAATCGGACTTGTTGACTTGTTTGACCTTTTTGGAGTACACCCAAAATAATGCGCCGGCGAACAGAGCTAGAACGAAAGCACCCGCCGTCACAACACCTGCAACGGCTCCCGGACCTTGCCTGCAGAGGTCATTGTGGCAGGACGATTTACTGTCCTTTTGTTGAGAGCTTGAGGCTGAATCGGAAGAAGGACCTAATGATGGAGGAGGCGACGTGACCGAATTAGCGGTCGGGTTCATCAAAGTAACAGTTGGCGGTGGCGGCGCCGTCACCGATGAACCCGGCTGGGAAGGTGAGTAGGACTCGAAAGAAGAGCTGAAGCTCCACCACTGAATGCTGTGAATCTCGGTACTCCCCTGAGTAGAGCCAGAGAAACCTACATACATGAAGTCATTAACGTACTGATTTAGATCGAGATTGAAGGTCAAAAGGGGGTCTTTCGGTTTCAGATTTGAGTACGAAACCCAGATGCTAAAGCCCAAGGTTGAGCCGTCGTACTCGATCCATACATTCACGAGATCACCGCTTTTGAGATCGATTCCAATAGGTCCCAAGTCACCAACTTCCGTCGAAACCATGCTGTTAAGGTCCAGACCCACATGGTTTCCGTTGAGGTCCTCGAACTCAACGTCCATGAGCGTGTCGAATTCCACCGCCAGAAAACCCGAGGGGGCGGCGCTCGCGGCGTTAAGGAGGCCAAGAGAACTACCGGCGCCGCCAACGGTTACATCGTCCGGGGCGATCAGGAAAGCGAGTCCGCCGCCGATGGACGCTGGACTCAGGTTGGTGACCGAGAAGGAGAAATAAGTCTTGAAACTGGCCGGAGAACGAGTGGCAGGTTGGCGGAATCTCACTGGTTTGGAGTAGAGAGCCCTGCCAGCTCCGGAGTTAGGGACGGCGAGGTCCCGGGTGAGGCTTACGCTGCCATTGTTCAAGTGGGCGTCGCCCAGAAGCTTCAAACTGCTTAAAGTTAAGGTGCCGAAGTCGAATTCAGTGGCTGCGAAAGTAAAGACGACGTTGAAAAAGCAGAGGGAAAACGTAAAAGTGGCAATGATGGGACTGGAAAATGCAAAGGAAAGTACCAACATTGCTCAGTTTAGGGAAGAACCCATCGCAAAATTGGAGGTGCGAGAGGTCGGATTGTTGAAGAGTGATGTAGGGGGAGGGAGAGGGGGAGGGGGAGCGAGGGAGAGAGGCGGAGAGATAAGGAGAGACAAGACACTGGATTTGTATTCTTTGCCCTGAAACAGCACGAAGCCAATCCAAGGAAAGAAATATACCATGGAAATAGAATCGTAAGGAGAGCGAGGAAGACACGTGTTACCCTCCAACGGCTTTATATTTTTTATTCATTTTCTTCATTTTATAAGATTCACAACGTACCATATATATATATAATATATATTTATACAATATTGGGCTTCAACAAGCTCAAGACTTGGCCTGCAAACAAGCAAAACAGTAATGCCTTTGACCGCCGGCCTGAGGAGGCCGAGGCACGGCGTTGGAATAGCGCGTACGTGTTACGCTCCTTCTTCATTTTAATGGCTTTTTCCATGGAAATCAGATACAGTGCTGGTACAGGAATTCTTTATTACAAAATCATTTTCTGTAAAATATATTGAAATCTGTAAGTTATTTTTGGATAAATTCTTCTTGAAATCTGTAAACTTCTGTCTTCTAATAAATTCTCAAATACACACTTTGTGTTTAGTAATGATCATGGAGAGTCAAAACACACATTTAATAGTTTCTTTCCGTAAAAGAAGAAAATATCTACATATATTTACTTCAATTTAAGTAAAAACACACATTTAATATTTACTTCTATCGCATTCTAACCGGAGCCACGGTATACAGAACATTGAATCACAATCAAATTTTTTCTCCCTTTTAAACAAGCATCGTAATTAGATTTTTTCTGGCAAACAAAAAATCATAATTAGATTTTTTTGGCGTTAAGTAACTACCATCCACCAGTATTATGAACAATGGATGCATCTGAATTATTATCGCAGAACCAACAGAATCCATAGACAGTTTTTCTGAGCGTTTTTTTTTTTTGCCTGTAATTGTGATTTTATGATATTAAACGGAGTGCATGTGAAGATTTTCTTTCTAAATACAGACATGCAGAGATTTATTTTACGTCATGAACCAAATATTTCGTTGTTTGTTGGAGTCACGTGCATGGACAGAGAGGAGGATAAGGTTCTTTTTCTTGTTTTTGTTTTTGGAATTAACTTTACTTATAAAGCAAAAAAGAATCATACAGATAAAAAAATATGAAATGAAAATGCAAGTGGCTTCGCAAGAAATGAAAAATAAAATAAAATAAAAAAAGGTGTAGGAGACAGACATTGGATCCCTTTGAAAAGCGATAGAGAAACACTTTTGGATGAGAGTTAAGTATTTTCAAACAAACGGTGGACGTACAGAAAAAGGGCACTGGAATGTTGATGCTGTCAGTTAAAAGAAACAAAACACCGGTACAAAAAATTAAGGGAAAATTATTTTTTATCCCTAAACTTTTGATTTATTTGTAATTCAGTTCATAAACTTTTGACTTGATGCAATTCAATCCTTATAATTTTAGCTATGTTATAATTTAGTTTCTAATCTTTTATTATATATATGATTTATTTTCTACAATATATGGACTAAATTATAAAATAGTTAAAACTATAAAAATGAGTTGTACCGAATTAAAGTTCAGAAATTGAGTTGTCATTGGGTCAAAACCATAGCAATAAAAGACTATTTTCTCAAAAAAAAAAATATATTCAAAATTACTCAACATCTTATTCGCTTGGCTATTTTTCATTTGAATGTGGAATGGAGCTGGCCTGATTTGATGACAAATGTAAATGAGTCTGAGCGAAATTTATTTGAAGATGCAATAATAAAATAATATCACCATATATATTTAATATAAAAATAAGTTGACTATTTTAAAAATATTAATGACATTAATTAATTGACGTATTTATTAATTTTATATAAATTAATTTTTTAAATTATAATCCGATATACTTGAAAGACAAACATAAGTGTTTTAGGTTGCATACCACAATCAAATAATTTATTAAAATTTGTTGTCTCTCCTAGGGAAAATGAATTAACTCGTGTGTCAGAAAAAGAATGAACACGTCCATACTAACATTGGAGAAGTACATGTAAATCAAACATAAATTATAGTAGATAATGATTTAGTGAGTATTAAGAAAGTAGTTTTGAGCTCAGATGCAAAGAGCAACAGATATATTTTGGAGAATCTTTCTCCAACAGTACATGTAAATTAAGATAAAAGGTATTATGAAATCCGTCAAAAACATCTCAAAATTTGTAAGAAGTATTTTAAAATTTGTAAATTCTTCTTTAATTCTGTAAAATATTATTAAAATCCGTAAACTCCTTTTTCGCAATAGATTCTTAAATCACCCGTCCTTTCAACGAAGTCCATGGTAGATTTGTTTGGATAGCCCGCTGGGAGAACGAACACAGATTTCGAGGTAAATATGTAAGAGAAATTTTATTTCGATAAGTGCGGAAATGAATTTTTATTATTTAAATGGGCTAACCAAACAAGCCTTAGGATGGGGACAATTGTGCGCGTAGGCATGGCAGGTAAGGAGGGTAGAAGCTTGGAGGGATGAAGCAGGAGATGACGTGGGATGGAAGGGTAATATCGGCATTAGGAAAACGCATGATGAAAGGGTTGGAATTAAAATGCGACGGATGAACAGTAGGATTGTTTGGGGATTTGCAGGCGTCTTAGGTTTTAGGGTATCAAGGTCCCACTGTTTGGTGTCAATGGACCCACCCCATCTCTCCCTCCACATCCCCGTCAATGTTCACTCTCCACTGCACATTCATTTCATCACGCGTGTGTTTGCAAAATCGTTGAAAAAAAGAAATTTATGAATTTTAAAAAGAATTTACAGATTTTAAAGTAATTTTTATGGTTTTAAAATTATTTTATTTTAGTTTGCATGTATTGTTTGGAAAAAGTTCTTCCCAAACATACACTTATTATATGTGTGTTTGGGAAGTGATTCCCAATCACGGTGTATGCATGTCGAGATAAAAATACTCTCACATACTTATTTCAAAATCCGTAAAATCGATCTCCCAATGAATTCTCAAACACGCACTATGTATACTTGCATGCTTCACATGTACTCAAATATTCAACCTTTTTATTATACCTGCATCCCTGTGCTGAATTGTGCCCATTTGAAGATGCATACACTTCATCCCTATTTAGAGCTTGTTTGGATGTAAGGTTTAAAATAGCTTTTACAAATTTTGAGGCAAAACCTAAGTTTTGAAAAGTGACTTAGAGCTTGTTTGCATGTGATTTTGAAAATAGCTTTTACAGATTTCGAGGCAAAACCTAGGTTTTGGATAATAGATTTTGGAAAATAGTTTTTACAGATTCCGAGGCAAAATCTAGGTTTTGAAAAGTGATTTGTGTTTGGGAAGTTATTAGCTTTTACGGATTCTGAGGCAAAAAAGTAGGTAGGAAAGAGGAAAGAGAAAGAATGAAAAGTAGGAAAGATGAAAGAGAAAGAAGGAAAAAAGTAGAAAAGAGGAGAGATTAAAAGGTAGAAAAAAAGAAAAAGTAGGAAAGAGAAAACCTAAATTTCAAAATATATGTTTCAAACCGAGGTTTTGTAACCAAAATAGCTTTTGGAAAAAAAATTTTGCTTGGACAAAATCTCGATTTTAAGGTAAAACATAGGTTTTGAAACCAAACCTATGTTTCAAAATAGGTTTCCAAATAAGCCCTTATGTGTGGGGAACTATTAGCTTTTATGGATTCCGAGGCAAAAAAATGGGTAGGAAAGAGGAAAGTAGGAAAGAGAAAGAAAGAAAAAGTAGGAAAGGGGAACAAATAGAAAAGAGAAAACCTAGGTTTCAAATTGAGTTTTGTAACGAAAATAGTTTTTGGGAAAACATTTTTTGTTTGGGTAAAACCTTGATTTTAAGGTAAAACCTATATTTTGAAACCAAACCCAAATTCTAGAATTGATTGTTAAACAAGCCTTTATAACCCTTCTCTATTCCCTCACTCCTTCAACGTCAACCAAGATTCATATATATCTATACATATGTCACCCTCTTTGTGTAGTTTCATTGATACTCACATGCACTTTAATTGATAAAGTTTTTCCCCCCTTTCAATTCACACTTGTTAAATAATTCCATCTCCCTAATTCACATGCCACTCCCATTTCTCATCTTCCAATAGAGCTAACAAAACAGGGCTGGTCCGCGAGTTGCAGGTGAGCCCGCGATTTTATTTTATTATTTTAGTGAAAATTTTTAAAAATAATAATACAATAAATTTATATAAAATTTACCAAACTTATTTGATTTTTCAAAAGAAAAATACATTACATTTCTAAAAAAATATAATCAACATGTTTATAATACAAAACATAATACATAATCAATAATCTCCAGATCAAATATGCATTTAAGATGAAATAATAAGGTTTAAAACAATATTTGAAGCTATTGAAATATCATCATCTTCCTACTAAAAAATATAAAAGGTTTATTTAAAAAAAGGGGCTAGCCAGTTTTTTACAAGCTGCTTGAGCTGAGTCCATTTTACCAGCTCTATCTTCCAATAAGAATAAAGTAAGGTTAAAATCGGAAAACAATCATTAAAAATTGTTCAAGTATATACTTGTACTCATGACAGATAATTTCTTCCACAGCAGTAGACCTTAACATTTGCACATTGCGGGTTACATTCTGAAACAATACGAGTAGGGTTAAATGTCTGATGGGCATTCATGGGTGTGTCTTATAAGGCCAAGTTAATATTAATTAGTGCTCATTATTGTACTTGAAAACAAATAAAATCAACTTGCTAAGTCAGACCCTGGGGCTACGGGTATTTAAAATAAATAAACCAAATTCTTGGGAAGTTGGGGCGTCGCTGTCCTTCGCCTCCAGTTTTTCAATGTATGCGATGTGGTTCACGATTTCAATCATCCAATTTAAATACCCTTTTTGAAGCACTCAACCTGCAAGATAATCAGAATGGATTACCTATATTATTATTTTTGGATCGATGACTCGTTTGGATCAACGTTTAGAAAACTAAATTTTATCCAATTATTTACATTTTTTTGAGATAAAAAGATATTTTCTTTTCAAATCATACTCTATCCCCTAATTATTTTTTTCTTTTCTCTTTTGATCTTTTTTATTATTTTATTTTTACTGTTTCTCTTTCTTCCTATCTACCAGAAAAATGATATTTAGCGACAGACAAATCCATCTCTAAATAGCTATTTTTATCAGAAAATTTCTATTTAGCGACGGAAAATATTAACTACCTTCATTTTAACGATAAAAAATAGCTATTTCGCGACGGATTTTCCGTCGCCAAATGGCATTTTTCTAGTATTCCCTTTCTCTTTCTTCCTACTCTCTCTCTTAGTTATCTTTTCTCTTTCCTTTTATAATTTTACCTTAAAATCCGTAAAAGTTATTACCACCATAACTTCTCAAATGCAATTACCTTTTCAAAAAATAGATTTTACCTCAACATCCGTAAAAACTATTCTAAAAACTAAGTTTATTCTGCACCGAACTTCCCAAACAAGTTTGGAGTTGTGTCATGGCTATTATAGTCATAAGTGGCGCATGACTTTCTCGTCCAAATAGTGATAATGAACCTACAACCACAAGTAAACGCCCACCATACCCAACGAGCGTCCTCCTCCTGCTAACTCCATTGGATCACACACCCCACTCTGCCATACTTGCATATGATCCACGCTATAATTAGTAGCCTTCACCAAGCCTCCCTCTCTCTCTCTCTCTCTCTAATTTGGACAGACACTGACTCTTAACAGCCTTGGCTAATCACAGAAACTATCACACGGACTCAACATCAAACCCATGATTTGATAGTCCATCAGAAATAACAGACTCATCAGCTATGTAATCAATGGCCTTTTGTTTTAATTTTCCCTGGATCTGCCACTTATCAGCACTGATATACATTGCTCGCTTTAACCATGTGAAGTTACTTCGACAATACAATACTAAAAGTAGGGGCTTGAATCTCAAGGATGTTTCATGGCCAAAGGATCCGAATTAATCATCAAATCGAAGTCATATGTGTGTGTGTATGGGACAAAACAATTCTCTAAATTCAAACTGCTCGTTAATTGATAATTACCTACCAATCCTTAATTCACAGGAAGGCTTTAAAAAGTGATAGTCATAAACAGTTTCAAACATTGAACAGTGAGAGAACAGGAAAATGCCCAGTACTTATAAGGAGGCTGAGCATGTGATTTTATTGCATTTTAGGTTATGGGCTTAGTAGATACAAGGAGTGGGCAGTAAGCGGAGCCTGATGGATGTGCGTGCATGTGTAATATCTAGTTGGGATTGACGTAGCGGCAATCCTTTCTGATTTCACCAAGGTCGCCAGTGAGAGGATTGGCCTCCGACAACTTGAGAATGGCCCTCGAGAATTGTTGCAGGAAGTAATCGTTATCGAAAGCCATCTTCTGGACAAAAGGTGAGGTTCTGGGATCGGTGGCCAGCTCCGCATCCACCTGAAGAAGATTCTTGTGCTCCAAAAGATGTTTGTAGAACTTGTTATCAATGGTCATGGGAGTGTGGAGGTCGTTCCTCGAATACAGGACAGCCCTCGGGTCCGGGTTCGGAGTCGGACACCTACGTTTCAGGTGCTGAGCATATTTGGGGTCCAACATAGGATCCACGGTCGGGTAGAGCCTATTCACTATACTCACGCAGTGAACTCTCCCCGCCGAGTGACCACCTGAAATGTTTGACCGACAAACATTAATAACACACCATCGCTGGCTGTTGTTGGGAAGGGCCCAAGTAAGATTTATGCTTGATCATTACTGAGAATTATCATAGATATGAGAGATGTGGGAAAATACCTCCTAAAAAAGCGACGGTGGCTTCAACGCCAATGCCGAGAGATTGAAAACGAGAGAGCACTAGGGACATGGAGTCGTTTTGGTTGGGGATGAAGTCTTCCACTGGTAAATGGCTTTGCTTGCTATCTCTTCTTCCCGTCTTCATTTCAATGCTTGGGCCTCCCAACTATACATACTCGTCAATAATTCAACATTCAGATTGGGTATATATGGATAAGAGGAAGCTATATATATATATATATATAGAAAAGAGATATATACATACGAGGACAATGCCATCTCTTGCAGAGAGAGCCACGATATCGGCGCAAGAGACAGTGGAGGGGCATTCTCGCTCGAGAGCCTCTTTGATGGTGTTGACGTACTTGAAGTTTTTCAGCCCGAAGCTTCTGGGCGACGCCTGCTCCGATACGACGCCATTGGCACTTGTTAACAGCAGGGACGCATCACACGACTGCATTAATCAATGAATCAAACACAGGTTGGAGTGAGACAAACTGGTACCAACAGAGGGGGGTATAATAGGAATGGGAAAAGACCTTCATGCAGTCGTGGAAGAGGTTTCTGAGCCAGGAATGAGCAGTATCGCCATGTTTGTGGTAGAGCTGAGTGACTTGGTTCTTGATGATCTCTTCGGCTCTTGGGCAGCTCTTGGAGTAGTAGTTCGTCTCGAGCTGGCTTCTCCCTTCATTGTCATATCATCATCATTATATTATAATCATCTTCATCATTTTCATGCACAATAATAATGCACTCTCTTATTAATTAAAGCCAACTACAGTACTCACACGTACACACCCGACGTATATGCACACGCATACATATTGAATACACACATATATACGAAAGTATGTTTAAAGCTCTGAAATTTATCAGAGTCGTCATTAAATAAGCACATATGCGCATGTATAATATAATTACTCACTAGTCTGAGTAATAGGATTAAGAACATGGTCTGGTTTCACGTTGAAAATTACCGAGAACCATACATTAAGAAAGATCAGAACCAAAAGGAAACATGACAGGTATATCATACAGTAGGCATACCCAGAGAGAAGCCGAAGATAAGGATGAGAAGGATGAAGGAGAAGCAAGAACATGAAGAATTGGCCATC
>JANTPZ010137789.1:0-20557 GCA_025593235.1 Vachellia pachyceras
ATGGAGAGGGGTACAATAATTGATCAGTTCATCTATTGCATAAATAGTTACAGAGAAGCTGCCATGTCAAATGATCCCAAATTTGATCATATTGACATTTCCGAGAAGCAGCAGGTAATGCTCGTCAATTAAATGTTTTCCTCCCTTCTTCATTGCCATTGAATCTGAAATGGTTTTTCCGTTTCTCCGTAGGTATTGAATCAATGTGTGGAAGCTGAGGCCTGGCTTAGGGAGAAGCAGCAGCAGCAAGATTCACTTCCAAAACATGCTCCTCCTGTACTCCTATCAGCTGAAATAAGAAAGAAAGCCGAGGCAGTTGACAGGTATGGCATATATATCCCATTTCCTTTTGATATAGGTGATATGTTTTCATCATTTGGAGTTAGGTGACGTGAGGCTTATCTTGCTTTACCATATGGTTTCGGTACTTGGCACTTGCATTTTGTTTCATATGTTCTAACTGATTATATTATAGCGAATAAACCCAATTACCACTCAAGTACTTTGTAAACTCGCTGACTTCCCAGCTGTTCCCTTTTTCTCTTCCATTTTAAGGGAAGTAACTTTCTTTATATATTTTCGGTGAAGGTTCTGTAAGCCGATCATGATGAAACCAAGGCCGGTGCCCAAGCCAGCTACTCCCGAAGCAACCCCAACCCCACCTCCTCAGGGTGGCGAACAGCCGCCACAACAAACCGAGGGGGATGCGAGCACCAATTCCAATGCTGCTGCCAATGAAAAGGCTGAAGACAGTGCTGCTGGTCAGGCACCACCACCAGCAACCGAACCAATGGAGACTGACAAGTCAGAGAACACAAGCTCTGCATAATTTTTGGTTGGTGTTTAATTTTAAAGTTAATGAGAAGACCGGAAGTCTCTTTACCTTCTGTATAAGAATACGATTTGCTTTTGGGAAAGTCTTTGAGAGGTGGGAAAACAGTGAGTCTTGGGGATGTTTTTGTTAGAGCCCTCTGGGGGATGGTTTCGCAGATTTTACAACGTTCTTTGAAATCCGGATTTTCCCCCTCACTGAAAGGGTTATGAAGAGAAAAATGATTGTGTGTGGTCTTACCTTCCCAACCCTCGCGTTAGGTGGTTGGTTGTTTCTGTACGGTCTGTAGAAGTTGTGTTATAATGCCTGTTTACGATTTTATAATTTAGTCGCGTACAATGTCTGCTTTCAATTAAATACATCGATATTTGTTATTTCTTATCACAGTGATGATGTTCTGTTTTCTTTTTTTGATTTTTAACATGGGAAAATTTTATATCCAATATACAAGTTAAGGTGAGTTATGTTTATTTTTTGGTTGACAAGGCAATATCAATATCGTATCAAGCCTGTTCCAGCTCACTAGCAAAGTAATTTAGTTTTGCATGTTACTTTGAACACACACTAGTGATTTATTCATAGCTTCATATTGGGGATCTTAAACCCCTTTTTGGGTGCCTAGAGTACAAGAAAGATTCTGTGTCGAAATGGTCCCTTCTTGGAGTAGATCATAGAGCATCTCAAGCAACCCACTAGCTTTGAACGAATATTTTCTCTATTTTAAGCTAAAATTATGTATTTTTCTATTGGAAGCATTAAGTACTAAATATGTGCGTATATAAAAAAATTAAATTTTGATTCATTGTATTGTAAATGATTAACATCTTTCGTTAGATGTAATCTTATTGGTATCAAATATCCTTCTGTCATGGAAGCTTGCTAGTTCCATCTTTCATTCATTTTTGTGTTAATGCATGTTTGGCAATCACGTTTGGAATTACGTTTACGTAATCCAAGATAAAATTTATGTTACATACTTATTTATGTTTATATGAAATTATTCTCTCAACGGATTTTTAAACGTACATTTAACCTACACCAATAATAAAGAAGAGAGAAATTTAGATAGAAAAGAATTAACTAAACTATGCCAGGAAGGCAGCCTTGCCCTCAATAATTTCCAATGAAGCGATGACTTGCACCCGAACGGACACTTTCTTCCTCTTAATTATTCTCTCATTATTACTGAACTTTACTTAGAGATGACGCTAATCAACATTTTAATAAGGCATGCACAGGTTCCCTTTTTTTCTTTAAAAAAAACTAATTTGACTAACTTTATTAGCTATCTTTATTTTCGTAAATAGGAAATTGGTTATCCAACTTCTATATTTAAGATTAAGTGAAATGCTATACTCTTCTAGTTATATTTATATTATTTAGCATGATTCAAACAGATCAAGAAAAATGTTAAATTTCATTAACTCTTTCTTGAAATTCAACATCTTTTCAATTTTATCCCTATTTAATATCCATTAGATTTAGAATACATGAGAACAAAGTCAATACATACTAAATTAAAGGTAAAATTGTACATTCACATGATAAATTTAATATAGTATCTTATAAATATGATCAAATAAGAAATTCTCTCAATGCCTTGTAAATAGGACTAGAGTAGTATTTTGAAATATTTAGCATAGATCTTTGTGGATGGTAAACATCTAAATATAATTATTAAAACATAATCTCCACCCCAACATTAGCTGGGTTGAACAATGGTACGTTTTTTGGGGATAACACTGAAAACAAAAAAAGAGATGGACCTGGGTAGAACAATAACCAAACAGCCCGCTAACCAAAAAAGAGGCAGGAAGTAGGCAAGGAAAAGAAGCTCAGAACTTGGGCGAGGTCGGGGAAGAGGAGTAGACTGAGCATACTTACGAACTGGAAGAAGAACAACTATGTTTATTTTATCATCATAGTAAGCGACTGCTATTTTGTTGCTCCGTGTAATGCGGAGGCCGTAAGCTCTGGTGTATGTTGCAAGGAGTCAGGCTGGAGCATATTCAGGCTGCTGGGTGACAATAATGCTTATTGGCTCCATTGCTATTAGGAGGAGAATCTCAACTTGGCCTCCTTTCTCTGAGAGAATAAAGCAAACAGGCATGTGTTTATTACTTTATTTTTCGAATTTCATCAAAACCAAGCGTGTATGCTCAAGATAGTGATTTAATGGAAGCACGTATTCGTGAAACAATGATTCCGGGTCGACATGGAAATAGTTGTTAACCTAATTATTCTTTATTGTTTACATTTGAAAATAGTAAAAGTTCGAATTTGTTTGTGTTGCTTGATTTCTTCGTTTGCTAACCACTTTGTGAATACCTGAATTTTTGTAATTTGTTTACTGCGGGTTCTCTCCAAATGCGCATGGTTCAAACTGGCAGAAATATTATCATCCACATGTTTCTTTTAGAAAGCCAAAACCTTCCAAGGAGGAAGGGGATCAGTTGTTATGAAAAACAACAAATTTTGGGGCCAAGATGAAAACGATTACCGATTTATTTGTTCTTTTTTCTTTTGCGAAGAGAGGGAAAAAAATTCAACTTTGATTGGTATTGCTCTTTTCCTTGGACACTAATAAATTTGTACTGGAGGAATACCTGAATCTTTTTACTTTGGATTTATTGATCTGTCTATCTAATTGTCTATAGTTTAAACTAGCAGAAAATGATATCGTCAAAATGTTTCACGTTCCTATCCTCAAAGAAGAAAGCCAAAACACTCCTATTAAAAGAGGAAGGATATCATGGAAGGACCCTTCTACACGGACACTGGATGAGAGATTTATTCGGATTTTGAAAATATTTAAATGGGGCCCTGATGCAGAGAAGGCGTTGGAAGTGCTGAAGCTGAAGGTGGACACACGCCTGGTTCGTGAGGTTCTAAAGATAGATGTTGAGGTTAATGTTAAGATCCAATTCTTTAAGTGGGCTGGGAAGAGAAGGAATTTTCAACATGATGCAACTACATACATGTCTTTAATCCATTGTTTGGATGGAGCTGGGATGGTTGGTGAATTGTGGAAGACAATACAAGACATGGTTAGGAGTCCTTGTGTAATTAGTCCTGCTGAGTTATCTGAGATTGTGAAAATTTTGGGCAAGGCTAAGATGGTCAACAAGGCATTGTCTGTCTTTTATCAGGTCAAAGGCCGCAAGTGCAGACCTAATGCAGCTACTTACAACTCTGTCATCTTGATGCTGATGCAAGATGGCCATTACGAAAAAGTCCATGAGCTGTATCATGAAATGTGCAGTGAAGGTAATTGTTTGCCTGATACAGTTACATATAGTGCACTCATATCAGCTTTTGCAAAGCTAAATCGAGACGAATCTGCCATTAGATTATTTGAAGAGATGAAGGAGAATGGATTACGGCCTACAGCAAAAATTTATACAACTTTAATGGGAATATATTTCAAGTTGGGCAAGGTTGAAGAAGCTCTGGGCATAGTCCAGGAAATGAGAGTGCAGAGATGTCCCCCAACTGTCTTTACCTATACAGAATTGATAAGGGGACTGGGGAAAGCTGGGAAGGTTGAAGATGCGTACAGGATATACAAAAATATGTTGAAAGATGGTTGTAAACCTGATGTCATTCTGATGAATAATTTGATTAATATTTTGGGTAGATCAGGTCATTTGGAAGATGCTATCAAGCTTTTTAATGAAATGGAGTTGCTTCATTGCACACCAAATGTTGTGACATATAATACAATAATCAAATCTTTATTTGATGCCAAAGCTCCACCTTCTGAGGCGTCTTCATGGTTCGAGAGGATGAAAAATGATGGAGTTGTCCCCAGCTCATTTACTTATTCAATTCTTATTGATGGTTTCTGCAAAACAAATCGAGTTGAGAAAGCTCTGCTGCTTCTTGAGGAAATGGATGAAAAAGGCTTTCCACCTTGTCCTGCAGCCTACTGCAGCCTGATCAACAGCCTTGGAAGAGCAAAACGTTATGAAGCTGCCAATGAACTATTCCAGGAATTGAAAGAGAACTGTGGACGCTCAAGTGCTCGTGTGTACGCAGTAATGATAAAGCATTTTGGAAAATGTGGACGTCTAAATGAAGCTGTCGATCTTTTCAATGAGATGAAAAGGCTTGGATGCACCCCTGATGTGTATGCTTATAATGCACTCATGTCAGGGATGGTGAGGGCTAACATGGTAGATGAAGCTTATTCCTTACTTAGAACCATGGAAGAAAGTGGTTGCACCCCAGACATAAATTCTCATAATATTATTCTAAATGGCTTAGCGAGAACTGGTGGCCCAAAACGTGCTATGGAAATGTTCACAAAAATGAATTATTCTAACACTAAGCCGGATGCAGTTTCTTACAACACCATACTCAGTTGTCTTAGCCGAGCAGGCATGTTTGAACAGGCTGCAAAGCTGATGAAAGATATGAATTCAAAGGGATTTCAGTATGATCTCATTACCTACTCTTCAATACTTGAGGCAGTAGGTAAGGTAGACGGAGATTGTAATTTGGCAGAATCATGAAAACAATTCGGTACGGTATAACTTGCTCATCTTAATACTTGAATTCAACTTCTCTGAATGAATATTATTAGTCAAAGGGATGTTGTTTGCTACAGCTACTAGTCTATAATTTGGCAAGAATGTTTACCCTTCAATTCAGACAAGGCAGATATGGAATAAGTCAGTATCACATAGATATGGAGATACCATTAGTGTCCTTATCTAGTTGCTTTGGATTCTCTGCACTGAAGCAACAGTCAATTGGACCACAAAAAAAGCCTTCATGGCAGTGGTTTCTTATTATCCCGTTGTCTGTTCTATGCATGATGGTGTCTTATTATAACCATCTGTTCTATCCATGAGACTGTCTTAATATGGACTCCTTTCCAACTGTGCTCTTGATTTCTTTTCCCATTTTCCACTGTTAAAATTTTTTATTCCTTGCTTGCCAAAATTTAGAAGATACCTGAAGTAGGGTTGTTGTAGCTTGCTTAACCTCTGGATTTTAAGTTACTGTTAATGCATCTGATGTTGGCTTTGACTTGTGAATGTTGTTGTGTCGTATCTATTAATGGGAGATAGAATATGTGCTTGTTTCTGTCTGTTTTCTTTTTCCCCCCATGAGAAGGAAGTCTTGTGCAGCTAAATTATGAGCTCCATAATTGTCAATGCAAATGGTGTGGTTAATCAATTTTCTTTGTTTCTTTCTCGTACGATTCTTTCATTACTGATAAACAAGATAATGGTTATGCAGTTTTGGTAAAGCACTTTTGGTATGGCCAAGGGCATAGTCATTGCATCAACATAAGGGAGAACTTACCGTATTGATTGAAGAGTAGAAAAATTTTGAAGTTGAACCGGTATTAGAACCTCAGCCTAGAGAATCGATTGGGGAATTTGATTTCATGCTGCAAGAGGCTATATATGGTAACAGTTAACCCTAACCCTTCAACCTCTGAATTTAATGGCGAAAGTTTTGTAAATTCAAAAAGGGAAAAGAAAAAAGATCCAGTGGTAGAATAGAAGGCAGTGTGAAGGAAGTGAGTTTCGTAGGAACATTCTTTCCGTCATTTTTTCATTGAATTTTATATCATTATTGAGATTTTGGCAATGAAGGAGAAAGTGGTGATTAACTGAGATCTTGCTTTCCGTTGCTTAATATGAATTTGGTTCCTCTAAAGTTTGTGCCTTTGAAGTTGGTGAAGCTCTGCACTGAATACTAGTACTCTCTATACTTGTGTGTGTGTGTGTGAAATAAAATTTCTAGGGAGCCCATTTGGGTTCAAAAATCCATTTTGGGACATCAGCCAAAAGCTACTCATGTTTGGTAGCCCATTTTCATAACGCCATTTTCCACCAACGGCCATTTCGAGAGACAGAAGGACAATTCCCATATGGAGAGACAGATTGAAGGACGATTCCCCAGCCCGCGTTCGTCCTCCCCATTCATGACCCTCCCAACGGCACAAAACGTGAACACTAGCCGGAGACGTGCGTCGTACGTTCTGATCGACGAGAAGGGCAAGGCAAGGCTGGGCGATTTCGGAGGTGATATTGAAGGGACACGTGGAGGACGTCCGAGTGAAATGGACGCCATCGGCGGGGACGATGGGATACCTGGATCCAAGTTACCTGGCGCCAGGGGACCTAAGCACGAAGAGCGACGTGTTCAACTTCGGGATCTTGCTGTTGGAGATCATCAACGGCAAGAACGCCATCAATTTGAATAACAGCCGTCCTCCGTGGTCGACTGGGCCGTGCCACTGATAAAACACAAGGAATTCCTCAAAATCTGTGACCGGCGAATCAGGAGGTTGTCAAACAAGACGGTTATAAAGCAGCTAGGACGTTGGTCGCGAAGTGTGTGAGGTCGATGGAGGAGAAGAGACCGTCAATGTCGAACAGCTTAACAATGTTCTGAATTCGTTGTCAATACTAATTACTGGTTATGGGATGTCGAACAGCAGTAGCATCCTAGCCTAGCCTTCACCCAAAACTTAGCCAAGAACTGAAATATTCTGGTAGGCTACAATGCACAAAATCCAAATAGGCTTAAGCCTTAAATTCAACATTTTTCCCTCGATAAATTTTTGGCTTTCACTTGTTTTTATTTTATATGATTTAAACTCATGCATGCACACTAATTAACATAGGCTCAAACTGGGAACTTCATTTAAACATGGCTGGTGGTGTTATCACTTTTTCCCTTGATAATTTTTTTTTTCGTTTTTTGCCTCACTTCATTGTTGTCCTTCTTGAGCAATCTAAATCCTGAAACATGATCGAATTTGTTCAGAGTCAAATCTTGAACCATATGATATCTCATAACTATCCTTCCTACATCTTAAATACAGAAGGTTTAAAGCCAGAAAGGAAAATTTTGTTCATTGAATTTTGATTTGGGAAAGGCGTTTCTTCTCTCCTGTAGCTTCAATATTGGTTTCAACAAAAGTCCTTCTCCTTTTGCATGGAAATAGACCTAATGTTAGACAGACATTCAGTGTTCATGTTTGGGAAACAATTTTTCCCATAAAAAGCATCTTGAAATCCGTAAAAGCATATCGGAATCTATAACTCTTTTCTCGTATTCCTGAACACACACAGTAATGTTATTTAAAATTGATTTTTAGGAGACATTTAGCTGTTTTGAAATGTTTCTAAATGAAAAAAAGTAACTATTAAACTTTATGTAAATCTTTCACATACGCATCCATTTAGAATGGTATGGACTATTAAGCACATGCAGGGATGACATGATAATAACCATCTAATTTTCATTTTGTCCACAAAAATCAGTCTAATTAATAAGAAATCAGTTCATAACTCAAAAGATCGTGAATTCAAATCTCATTGCTCATATTGATGGACGATCTATACCTCTGCAAGCGTGTTTTAAATTTGAAGGCATACCTTAATCCCAATAAGCCATTAGAAATCAACTCAATTAAACTTTTTATCTACTTAAAAAAACTATCCAATTTTCGTTCTACTGCGTTGCAACATTGCTGACAGGTGCACTTCTTAACAAGCGAATTCTAAAACAGAGGGGATGCCTTGAATATTATGCAATAAATGGCTGTCTACATTTTCTGTAACATTGTAGCTGGCATATCAGACCTTAAACCGAAAAAAGAAGCTACAAGACATAACCATTACTCATCCTTCTCTACATGATCATCAGTATTCTCATTATCTCTCTGGTCCAGTTTTGCAATCTCACATTGCAATCTCTCTAATATCTGCTGCTTCTGTGTTTCCAATTCTCTATGGATATCCATTCTCATCTTTTCCAGTTCCACCATCTGCTGCCTTTTACTATTTTCAATCTTCTCATATATCTCACCGAATTTCTTAATCGATTCAGCGAGCAATCTGCAGGAAGTTTGATCACTACTGTCCCTTCCATGCCTTCTTTTTTTTGGATCAAGTCCACCTAAATCTTCATCATCCTCATCAGTAGATTCTGAATTCCCTGGACTGTCCCTCATTTCATCTAACCCATTTGCACGGTTCAAATAAACTCTAGGGTTCATAAAAACATATTCTCCTGAGTCTAAACCACAAGAGAGACCAGCATGCTGTGGAGGGGAAGAAGACAACAGATTATCCATCCTTTTGAAATAGACCCATTTGCTTGATCCACCACCAGTTTCTGCTAATTTAGCTTTCTCCTTTTTGTATTTTTTCTTCAATGTGTCTAGACGATTCCGGCACTGTATATCTGTTCTCTCAGTTTTTGAAACTTCTGATGCTTCTTCTGCAACTTCTTGCCATTGCTCAGACCGAAGACTCTTACTTCCCTGTTGAAGAAACCGGTTCCCCCATGCATCAAGAAGAAAAAATGTCTCGTTTTCAGTCCAGTCAGTGAGGGAATTCCTGGAACCAAATTGTGGTTTTAGTTTTGTGTTTGAGATCTGAGCTGAAGCTGATGGTGGTGGTGGTGGTGCAGCCGCTGGCACACGAGGGGCAACTTCATAAGCTGAAACCAAGCTTTTCAGCTTTCGCTTTTTCGGATGCCATTCTGAATCATCTTCAACTCTCTTCTTATAACTCTTTTTACCACCACCACCGTCGTCGTCATCCTCATCAATATCATCATTACTACCATCATCGTTGCCATTGTTACCGTGATTTTCATAATCATCTTCACCCTCATCATCTTCTTCATAATTATTGTCACCAACATCATTTTGCAAATAAATACTATTACTCTGATCGGCATCATCATCATTTTCCTCATCTCCTAAAAGTTCCACATCTTCTCTATCCTCATCATCATTATCTTCCACATACTCGTTCGTGACCGGTTGAGAATATGGACAACTCCTAACTGAATGTTTTTGATGATTCAGATAGCCATCACCATCCATAATAGGGGGATATCTTGCATCATCCTTGGTATCATCCATTAAACAAACCACAATTCCAAACAGGTAGAGCCACAAAAGTAATGGGGAAAAAATTGGTTCCTACCTTCTAACGAAGTAGCTCATGTTCACTGACTTGGCTTAAAATATCAAGCCTAACATCTGCTGTGAGTACACAATACCCCACAATTTCTCCTTCAATAATTAACCTCTTGTATCAATTCCAGATCACTAACACTTCCCTAAGAAGAAATTGGGAATCCTTTTGCGTCAGCTCCAATTATCTTGCTTCAAAACAGAATCAACTCCTTCAATAAATCACCACGTCTTCTCCCTCAAAGAAGAAATTGGGAATCTTTTGCGTTAACTCCAATTACTATTTGTTTTTCAACCAAAAAAAAAAGATCAGATAAACATTTATGTAACCAAACAAACCCTTAATTTAAATAACACAGGCAAAACCCCTGATTCACAAGCTCAAATCGAATTCCAGGAAAAAATCAGAAGGCATCAAATCTTACCGGAAAGACTGCAACTTTCCAGAAATAAGTTTTTAAGTTCTCGAATTTCCTCCAGAATACGATCGAAGGGAAGCGAAAAGTGTAAATTTGCAGAAGGCTGAACATGAACTGTGTGAAAATGATAGCTAAAAATAAGAAGTTGCAGAGCAAGGCCGCCTAGATGGAAGAGAGGGCGTTTACAGTTATTCACTTATTACCCGTTTACCACATTTTTTTCCAACTGTTATTCATTTATTATATTTATTTATTTATTTAGTGCTAAGATTCTTAAGCTGGGATGGGCCTATACTGCTAGTCTTCCCCTGTGACCTCGTACAAAAAGAGTGTGGAAGCTACCATGGAGGTTGGTGATATATGAATTATGAAATGAGCTAATCTCTCGAATTCATGAATTATTTTTTAAATTGTTAATAAAAAATTAAGGGTTAAATTTTCATTGATAAAGATAGTGATGATATCTCAAACAAAATTATCTTAAATAAAAGAATACATATGCTTAGAAAAAATTATAAATTGGTTGTAAATTAAGTTAATTTTATAAATTTTGAAATCTAAATTGTACAAATAAAGTAAAAAAACTTAATGACAAATTAGTTAGAAGATTCTGTGAATCACAAGTTTTATTAGAAAAAGTGAAAATTACAAACTAGTGATTTATCTTTGTTGAGACCAAAACTTTTGCATATGTTAGATGAAAAACTCTAGGTACCCCCTCCCCTCCTAAACCTAAATACACTATAAATATAAACTCATATTTAAGATGGACTATTAAATTTACAATATTAAGTTTCTTTATTTTAAAAATAGGTTACCAGCGTGCTAATACTGAGTTAATTAATAATTACCATGATAGTAATGTGGAAAAGATTTTCCAAGTATTTTAATTTGATTAGGAAAAGCACGCTAAGCATAAGGGCCCGTTTGGTTCATTGGAAATGAAAGCTGAGAATTGAAAATGGAACTGGAATCCAGATTTCTGGATCTTCTCTACGTTGGAATCCACTTCAATGGAAGTGATAATTCCACCAAAATGGGTTACATGGGTTCCATAGGTAGACCCATGGAACCCATCTCACTTCCATAGAAGTGAGATTTTAGGACCACAATGCCCTCATTTATTTTATTTATTTACCATTCCATCCCCTTCGCAAGTCAGCTCCGGCATCAGACCTCCGGCATACCTTTCTCCGGCATCCCTCTCCTTCGTCATCTTTTGATGCCTGCAACGCTGGGAACGCCATTTTTCCTTTGAACAATAGACCTGCAAGTGTGAAATTGAACGAAAGTAGTGAACAGCGAACAAAACCAGAAAACGGTGAACAGCGACGGTACTGTAGACAAACTCTTGCGACAACGATGATGGTGATTATGTGCAGGCAAAATCTTCGATGACGATGAGCTTAACGACCTTCGATGACGATGAGTTTCAATCTTCGACGATCTGTGACGACGACGACGAGGAGCTTCGATCTTTGTTATTCTTCGATCTTCGATCTTGGACGGCGAGTTTCAATCTTCGAGGATCTGCGAGGGTGAGCTTCAGAATCTGTCTCTCGATCTCCTCCTTCATTGATGGCGACGACGATGGCTGTTGGTGGCCGACGGGTGCTAGTTGGAATTTGCTGCATGGTAGGAGAGGGGAAGAATTTTTTGTGGGGAAGAGAAATTTTTGTTGATGTAAAGGGTATATGAGTCTTTTTATGGTAAAAATATAAATACTAAATTAAAATAATACTCACTTCTTCTAACATACCAAACATACTTTTAATCTCACTTCCAGTTCCATTTCCAGTTCCACTCAAAAGTTCCACTTCCAATTCCACTAAAATCAATTTCGCATACCAAATGGGTATAAACTTTCTTATCTGACATTTTTTAATTTATTTATAATTTCAGGTTTAATTGCGTGGCACGTGCGGAGGACCCCACAGAGCAAGAGATCAACGGTAGCCGTTGGATGGACTGACCATGGCAGAGAATGTTGATCGATAGCCTTTGATTGCACCAGAATGCACGGCTGGCGAGGCAGCACCTGTGGGTTTGTTCGGAGAATCGGAGCACAGCGGGAAGAAAACGACAAAATAGAAGAGTACGGGGACTGGGTAATAAAAAAAGAGAGATCCGAAAAATAAATAATACAAAAGATGTGAGGGGTTGATTTGAAAATACGAATAAGGGTTGGAGGAATCATTACGCCTTCCTCTTTTGATAGAGATTAGATGTGGTAGTGTGGGTCCCTTTGAATAATGAAATTCGAGAGCTTCTTCTCTCTCTCTCTCTCTCTCTCGCAGTCAAGGCGTCAATTGTTGGTTGGCTATGAGCCCGGAGCCCCTCGGATCTGGTTCAGGAACTTGTAATTTAACTTTTTAAAAATATATATTAATTGCACAATAAACAAATAAAAAATTAGTTTCAAAGTGTTTAGATTCAAATCGTTTTTTGAATAATCATACATAATAAATATGGATCAGATTATTTATTATCTTTTATGTTACAATTTTAAAAGTGCTTACTATTTTTTGTTTGAAAATGGAAATATATAATGATTTATTATGGAAATAATTATTCTCAATTTTTATTCCACTTAAATTTTTTAGATAACTTTGATGGCTATGTAATATTTTAAGATTTTTTCATAAAAGTAATATATACTTTTTGTCCAATGAGCGGGATAATTCTTAAAGGCAAACAAAATAGCTAATTCTTTGAGTTTTGTGATATATGCCACAGTATAGGCTTTTTTTTCTTGAGAAATTTAGCATCAGATTTCAAGTAACTCAATTAATGAATAAAAAATTTAAAAAATTAGTAAAATTACCATGTCCTAAGAGCAGCTGGTCCGATTGTTATAGACGATTGGTAAGATTGTTAATGACAACTGGAAGCTACTATTTGAGCCTGATGGTAATTTTATTAATTTTTAGAATATTTTGTTCATCAATTCCTCTACTTGAGATCTAATGGAAAATTTCCTTTCTTTTTTTTCTGCCTCTATTTCATTTGTAAAAAAAGAAAAAATTATTAATTATAGTAATGAAAAAAGGTAATTAAAGGGATTTATTTTTGGAGTAAAAAACAAAGGGACATGTCTTGGAATTGTTTGTCCTTTCTAATTTTTATTCTTAGACAAATTGATTCTCAGTTATTAGTATTTTTCAATTCCTTTTTATGTTCAGTTTTGGAGTTATCTTGTGCGTTCTCATGTATTTGTATGGTAACAAAATCATAAATAACAAAGATGTATCAATTGTGAATATTTTGGCATAAAAAATAATGGCTTCGTTTGGAAATCCGTTGGGAAAATGGACACAGATTCCGAGGTACTTTATGTGAGAGGAATTTTGTTTCGGCTTGCGTGAGAATGGGTTTGGGGAGCCAAAACGGGCTCCCTAACATGTTTCCAAACGCAGCTAATAATTTAGTTGAGGCTATGAGTCTATGACCAAATAATTATTCGTGATTTCAATTTGATAATAACCCATTTAAGGTTGTTCTTATCTAACCGAAGGTTTGACCAAGTTAACTTAAAAAAGTCAAATAATGAAAAATTAATCTAGAGATTATGTAATGTGAACTTGATTGATTCCAAGTTTTTAAGTGTCTTTTTAATTCAGACTGTTACACTCATACGCATAGACTGCAAAATTAATTATAAATAAAAGGCATCATTTCTAATATAATTAGAATAAAGCTACTGGAAACTATTCATAGAAAAAAATTGTAGTGCATATTTGTTAAAGCATTAACAAAATTACATTCATGTAAGTTGGGTAAAATTTCTCTCATACACTTACTTTGTAAATAGTAAATTACATTAGAAAAATAGCTTTCAGTACTAATTTTAATTTAAATATGCCTATAATATGGTTAACAAATGCTACATGGCTCATTCGGTAAAATGATAGAGAAGTACTTTTATACAAGTCGGGGTAAGTATGTGAAGGAAATTATCTCATTTTACTGAAAAACGCTGTTGAACGTATTTTTTGGATGACAGTTAAGTGTTTCCAAAGCATACAAACTACTATGAGCACCAAATTATTGGTTAAATAAATTTTCATTTTCTTCACCTTTTTTCCCTGGGATCTAAAGAAGCCTTTGTAATAAAAATGATCCATCGACATGGATCATCAAATCTGAACCAACCCAGCTGAGTTAACTTGAAACTTGGTGACCTAGCTATGGAACCAATCTAAGTATATAGATGACTGAGAGTTATGGCAATTTGGGGTAACTCGGAGTAACTGAGCACAACTCGGTCAACTTGGAGTGTTGCTCAATTGGTCAAGTTGCATTTTGTAGAAAAAATTGGCATTCAAAGCGTCGTTGTTTGCAATTTTTTTATTAATGATCATTAATTTAATGATTATAGGATTGCAGTATGAATATTTTATTATTTATTTTGATATTTTGCTAGAAAAAATATTTAATGATACTGACTCTTATATTAATATATGGTAGATTGACATTGTGATTTAAATACGTTAGAGAACTTTAAAAATGTCATATAAGTAAATACTTAATTTGCTAGTGATTCAATATATTAAATTAATATTTAATATTTGGATGATGTGATGAAAAATTGAGAATTTAAATTATTTTTAAATTTTTTATTTTTCATTATTTTAACTCAAATTGATCCATTAACTTTTACCCCCCAAAGCATCGATTGGTTCAGATAACAGCTCGGGTATTAATAACATTGCCAAACACCAAAATCGTTTTGTTTTAGACTTTAAAGATAGTCAATCTTTTTTCCTCGTTTACAATATGCATTGTTTTTGACTTCTGAAATAATTATTAAAATTTTTTCTTATGTTTATTTATTCTTCTTATGTTTAAAACAATATTTTTTTAAAAAAAATATTTTATAATTAATTTATTTAGTTGAAATAAAATAAAAATTAACCTTTTATTGAATTCACGAGTTAACAAAAATTATTATGCGTCTATTTGTTCCTTGGTCAGAATTGTGTGTCAATTTTAGTTGTATATGTTTTTAAATTAAATTTATATAACGTTATTTATGGTGATTCATGACCTAGAACATATTTGTTAAAGTATTGAAAAATCATCTTTACGTAAGAAATAAAAATTTTCTTACATATTCATATTTACTTTATAAATTGTAAATTACGTTGAAAAAATTTCTTCCAACAACAATCCAAATGACTCTAACATTATTTCTCAATTGTATATAAAAGTATTATATTATTTATAATGCATCGAGTATTATAATATTATTTTTTAAGTGCTTCAAGCATTTCATCATTATCATTATTTATGGTGTATCCAATAATTTAAATCATAAATAAAATTATAATGTTAGATGTAACTTTATATAATATCATAATGATGGCTATACTTTCCCTAATAATATTAGTGCGCCATTCAAAAAAAATATTGACGTTATTATTTTTAAAAAATTATATTTTAAATCCTAAAATACTCAATTTTATTTACCTGTTAAAAATGAAACTGTTTTCCAGTGAATTATAGTTTAAGAGGTAAATATATAAAAAAGAATTGTGTTTAAATCTTGTGATAGCGAATTAATTACTCTAAAATTTCAAGAGGCGGCTAATAATAAGTTGAGGAGTACCATTGATAAATAAAAAATCTATCATTAACAACCGTTTGGGACATTAGAGAATTTAATTCGTAACGCAGGTTTTAAAGTAATTCTCAACAAAAAAATCTATCTCTTCCTAAATGTGTTTTTTTAAAAGCCATCCAAACAGATCCTAACGTGAACGGTGTACGTTGGCCAGTTACTCTTGTGAAGGCCCCCTAGGCCATTGTGCTTTTTCGTCCTTTTCCCACCTCCCCACGTTCGCTGACAGTGACACCTACTATTTTCAAGGGGAAATTCTATAAACCACTTAAAATATATAAAGGATAAATTAATATCTTAAATACATAAAATTTTAAAACAAACTAGAGATATCAATCAAGGATTTTAAAATATTTTAAATGTACTTAATTTACCGTTTCTTATTTTTTATATGTATAAATTTTCTATAGACAAGTTACAATTCACACTATTTAATTTGTAAACATTTCAACGAGGGAGCCCATTCTTTGAAAGTTCCAATGATATTAATTGATATATGTATGAATTTCTTATATTTTACTGGGTATTCTCTATATTTAAATTGCAATTCGTGATATTTAACTTGCAGTTGGATTGTTAAGGAAATCCCATTATTTTTTGGAAGTTCCACGAATTTTAATTGGTATGTGTGAATTTTTTACATTTTACCAAGCATTCCATATATTTAAATTGTAATTCGCTAAACTTGACCTACAATTGCATGGTAAGAAGATTCCTATTTTTTTGAAAGTTTTAGGTGTAACCCCCTAACAATTTAACCACATAATATACTCACAATTAATTATGTAACTCGTAATTCCTTCTGATACCATTTGTAATTTCAAACAAACCAGACATTTAAACACAATTAATTATTAAATTCTCAAGGTATAGGGCACAAAAGTTGTGGGTGAGACACCCAGCCCACAAACCATTCACAACTCACAGTACCATTTTGACCCAAGGCACAAAACTCGCCCACAAGTCACCATTAAAGCCATAAGAGTCAACGATATTTAAGCATCTCTTTAAACATACGGGTCCATAACAACACTCAATGGATACGTAACAAGTTAGAGATACCAAAAGACAAATTGCTAACCATATATAGAATATCACGGCATAACCATAATGATAAAAACAAATCAGAGTATGCAAGTCCTAAAGTTTGGCAATATACATTTCTCCTTAAAATCGCATGACTATTAAGCCTACAGTGATAGATACTATCAAACTGTTGATTCCTTCCCTTCACGCCTCAAACCACTAAGTTCCTCTCATGAAAAAATGTATATCGATAGGGTGAGACATAGAGTCCCAGTAACCAACAATCAATTCACGTAATATACAATACGGGATTATAAGTCAGTGAAGCAGTGCTAATATACAATATTCAAATAAAATAATATTTTCTATTCAATACAATCGGAATGCACAAGTGATCCCTCCAACCTACTCCTCCATATTACTCCATCACGACTCCCCACTTACGTGTGAGTCACAATAAATCCTAGCCTCCCTCCTGGGTCTAGGCCAACTCCCCACTTGCTCCCCACTTGCGTGTGAGTCACAATAAATCCTGGCCTCCTTCCTGGGTTTAGGCCGACTCCCCATCTGAGTGTGAGTCACAATACAGCCAACCACTATAATCAGTAGTGGGGCAACCGCGGATACATTCACAATACATTACACAAGTTCCATCATCACAAGATCACCCAACTACTTCCATACACCTAATATGTCAATTCCCCACAAATGCACAAATTCACAATATGTTACGGATAAAGATAAATTATGAATAGCTCATCAAACGTATCCTTTATATATATAAAGAAAATACTTCCCACTTCACTAAAATTGAATATATAAAAATATAGATAAGATTCGTAATACATAATTAAGGTATCGAAAATACCTTACAATCCATGCAAAGCATATAAAATGAATTAACATCGGTTACCTCAACTCCAAAATTCTTGAAAGCTCAAGTCACAGAGCACCAACTACAATCAAGTTATTCTTTCATTGGACAGTTCTTGACAAAACTCAATATTCATCTCAAACCCTAATCTTAAATTTTCATCTGTTCAGAATGATATTACTACCATTAGAAAGAGACAAGTATTTAGAAAAACTTTTATGAAAGAAGTAAATTGAAAAGAAGTAGTTTTGATTACCTAATTGATCCCGAAACAAACACTTACGTACAAGAAGAGCAATGACGGCGCGAGAGAGGAAAGGGGAAGAGAAGAGGACGCTGGAAACCTAATAGAAACCTAATGGCCATGTGAGTGCAATATATATATATATAAGTTGCAGCCCCCTTCCCTTTTACTATTTTTATTCATTTTTTGTTTTTCTTTATATTCCTTTTATTATATATATATATATTTTTGTTGCTAAGCTATCTAGTTACGTGACCTTTTGCCTATATATATTGTTATTTTTTTCTTTTCTTTTTAAAGTAAAACTTGCACATACACACACATATATATTTATTTATATATATTATATTTCCTTCTCTTGTCTTTTATTATCATTTCTTCTTCTTCTCCTTTTTCCTTTACAAAATAACCTTTTCTTTTATCATTTATCATTATTATTTTTCTAATTCATATGTTTCACATTAAACATATTCTTCTTGACCCAAATGACTACACAACAAATTATATTTAATATATGTGATATTTCTAAAAGGCCATTAAATTTTAAAAAAAATATAATTATTTCTTAAAGATAATTAAATCCTCTAAATAAAAATTAAGATGTTACACTAGGGGTATTCATTAGCACATGTGTAAATTCTATATAATTCATTGGGACTTCTATATACTCAAATTGCAATTTATTGTACTTGATTTGTAAATAGGTTAGAAACAAAATTCCTTTTTTTGGAAATTCCAGTTGCATTAATTTATATATATGTGAATTTTCTATACTTTAACAGGTATTTCCTATACTTAAATTATAATTAGTAATAATTTATTTGTAAATGTGTTGGTGAGAGGACTCCCATTTTTTTTTGGTACAAGAGGTAGTGAGTTTGTTTTAATATTGACCGCCAGTAAATTCAATTCTTTATCCTTTTTCATTTTTTAGGATTTTTCCCATTTTTTAATCACCCACAAATTTCTTTCATTTTTTAAATTAAAAAAATTGGCCAACTCGCAATTTCCCATCTCACGCATATCCACTCCATCCCCAAGTGCCTCTTAACAAATCAAATATCTCTGGGCCCCACATTCACGTGGCACTATTTCCACTGTCCAAGTGCTTCTTCTTAACCTTCGTGGCTCAGTGGTTCAGGTTCGTATTTTGGCTAAAAAAAAAAAGGCTCATGTTCGTATTGAATTTCATTTTCCACTTTCTGCGTGTGGTTTGTTGCGCACGGAAGAGATCGCTTTATCTACGAATTTTCGTACGCTATACGGTATACTCCGTACTCTACGTATTTCTAGTCCTCAATCATGAGAGTGACATGTGAGAGAGTGAGAGAGAGAGAGTGTGTGTTCGTATGTATAGTGTACATTGGAAGTCTCAGTGCTTCACTATTTCTCTGACTTTGATGCATACAAGGAGTGTACTGGGATTTTAAATAAATGATGAAAAATGTTGAAGACGGCGATTTGCTAAGCAAGAATTTTGGCCTTTCGCTCTTCGCCGAATCCCCTCATTTTGCTAAGCCCCTCTGCTTTTTTTGAGTTTTCTTGGATTTCCAGAGTCTGGGGACTCCGAAGAAGAAAACCTGGTGGGTTTCCACTTCACTGTGATTTTTTATTTTCATTTTTCTATGTGTTCTTCGATCGCTGAATGCTGACTCATCTGTTGCACTATCGGTGTTCTTGTTTCTCGACACTCCCCCTAGAATTTTTTTGCAGTTCATTTTGCAGAATGTACCGAGCTTTGCCTGTGTGTGAGAGAGAAGTTTTACCGGTTAAAGTCGGAGACCCTTTTGTGAGATTTCTCTATCAGGTTTTATGTTGGAGGGTTTAACTAGAAAATTTATCGGTTGAGAACAGATTGATCCTGTTCGACTTCGAGCAGGAATGATCTGATATTGGTATTCGTACGAGTCATTTCGGAACTTGCCCTCTGTGTTGAAACCGACTTCTTGATTCGGAGCTTCATAAATGTGACCACTGTTGTTTCTCTCGTGCTGTTAAATCTTCAATACCACAATCTTTAATCCAATATTGGTCTGATTTTTTTAGTCTTTGGGATGTTTGAATCGTTCGTTCACTAAGCATTTTTTTTATTTGGAAAACTATTATTTTAGTCAGCTTCTTTATGAGATTCTTAATCATAAATTTGACTTCTAATGGAAATGCAGATTCTTGTTTGGCTCTTCAAGCAGCATATATGCGAAAATGGAAATTGATACTTTCTTAGGTATTCTTTTTGGATTTGTTTGCATTTGCTAGAATGAGAAGTCATTGCTGTTAATCACTTCCAAAATTTGCAAGCTTCATTTCCAATTACTACTTTGTGAAGGAGCAATCTCTTGTTTGCTTGTGGTTCTGTTTGCTGAACATGTTTTTCCTTACTGAGAACTAAACTAATATTTTGCTGTTATATTTAGCCTTTTTTTAAATTTGACGCAGTAACAAAATGATGGTTTGTTTCCTTTGAAGAAGAATCGAGCTTTAGATAATACTGAGCAGGAGAAAACAGACTCGATTGTTTTGTGGTCTCATGGCTGATTCTTCTTCAGATTCCTCTTTCCATTGCGATATACTAAGCCTTAGACACAT
>JANTPZ010137790.1:8047-24058 GCA_025593235.1 Vachellia pachyceras
AAAAAGTTGCTTGAGTTAATTGCATATTCATCTTAGTCGGGCTGACGTTTACTTGCATTGAGTATTTCTTTTGGATTCTTCTTTACTAAAGTTTTGCCCAGGAGTGCAAAAGGCTAAGTGTGGGGGAATTGAAATAATCATATTTTATCAAGTGAATTTACATCATTTTTGGGGATTTTAGTGCTATTATTTGGCTTTTATTGAGTTTAATTGCATTAATTATGATTAATGATTATTATATGAAATTAAAGCCAATTGAGGGTATTCTTGAAAGAAATTGGGATCAAAAGATAAACTCGAATTAAATATATTTATCAAAATAATTTTAAAAGATTCTGAATTTGAAATTCAGATCAACAACCATAACAAATCCATTTATTTTATATATTATAATATAATATAATATATTATATTATTAGTTTATTATTATTATATTGGTTGAAGGAGACGCTGGGAGACAGGAGACCACAAGCATTATTATTATTTTCAATCCATCACGCCACGATTCCATTCATTTGACATATTGGGCCAAATAAGCCCTAAGCCCAAGCACTTGACCTGGCGCACACAAACTTTAACCATTCATTCACAGAAGCGGCGAGCAGAAATTGACAATTCCCCCATTCATTCCTACACGGACGCAGAGATTCCTTCATCCTCAATTCCACGCACAGCAACATCACCCAGCCACCGCCCACACGCACAATAGTATCCATCCTTTCATCCTTAATTCTAGTAGCGACACATACATCTTCATCTATAGACGCTGATTTGCACGAGGAAGATGATGGTTTGGATAATTATTCTGAGATTCTTGATGGAAATTCTTAGCTAGTTCCATAATTCTTTGATTCAATAACAATGGCAGGAGCTTGATTCTTCAAAGGGGAGTTTTAATTACTTTAATTTCCTGTCCAATAATTGTTTAACAATTCCTAAGTTTTAGGATAGTTTTTCTAATTATTGGAACAATTTCTATTATTTAATAGGATTTATTTTGGAGATTATTGTGACTGAATTATTGTTTAGCAATTGATATTGGCCTGATTTAACTTTGATTTCAATTATAATATTCTGGTATGATGTTTATATTGATTTCAAGTTAATATTTTGTGATTTTCTAAGGTGGCTTAGAATCTTGGATCAAATAATCTTTTGTTAACTTTAATTCTATTATTTGAATTTAAGAGTTACAATTAAGCAGTTGCTTTATTATCCTTAATTCCTCCTTACTATTCTGTTGGCAGTTAGTAAATTGGAAGTTTGGAAAATATTTTGTGGCAATTCGAGGTGGCTCGGTTGTTGGATTAAAAGCTTAATTATAATTCTTTAATTCATTATTTTAACTCACATATCTATTGAAATGATGATTGCCCACGTTATTGAATTGAAGGATTGATTATTATTATCGTTTATTCGTGTGTCTCATTTTCTATTTCCATTATCAAAATTCATTTCAATTATTTTTATTAAAAAAATCAAAAAGAAGCATTTTAATTTCAGTTTAGGTTACTCGCATTCAATTATTAGGAATTAATTTCATTTTCGGCTCCTCAAAGTGAACACGATCCGGATTGTTGCTATACCACATTAATTCGGTTAAATTATTTTTGACGCGAATCTAAGGCGACTAAAGATTCGCTCGTCACTTATCTAAGGGAACGAGGGAGGCTTGTTCGCATTTGTGTTGACTAAATCTGAAAAAGCGTTTGATTTCAGCAATTACCATTTTTGGGAAACTGGGGTTTATGGAGTATGAGGGCCTTCACCTTATTTGTTTCCATTATGGACTTTACGGACACCATCGAGATCGTTGCCCAGAGCTTCACTCTAACTCTCGGGAGGAGAACACGTTAGGCCCTGATGAGATTGAAGGAAAGTACAAAAGGAGAGTAAGCATATGGAGGTTGGGCAGGCAAAAACATCCCAAAAGCTAGATCGTTCACAGGAGGGCACATCGGTAGTCTCCGTCGACGGTGATACATAGGTACCAAATAAGTTGGCTGCATGGAACTTGGTTGTCTGGCCACCACAGCGAAGAAATAGCATCTTTGATTTGTCAGAGACCAGAACGAGTAATCAGCAAAAGCTTTCGAAGAATAAGCCTGCTATCATAGCCATTAACGAGCAAAGGGGTTTTGGCTCTCATAGCTTAAGTAACGACATTTTGGGAGCGAGATTCTCAAGTGGACCAAATTTGGGGTCCAAAATTTTTGGAAAGATGTTATAAATAAGAGCAAGTGGGTCCTTGTTGACCATGCAAGGAGAAGGAATGAATGTGTGATCATGGGTGGTATAGAGCATATGGCCGCGAGGATCAAGAGAAGTGATATGGGACCGAGTGTCTCCAAGCCCAATAAGCAATCTTTTCCATCCTCAGCCAATCCGTTTAGTGCTTTAATGGACATGAGGGAATCATGCCCATCAATCGTAGGTGACTTAGCCGAGGACTTGAGATTAGTGGAGACTAATAAGGAAACAATGGACCTTGAAGAAGCAGAAGCCCAAAAAGAGTTGAGAGATGAGAATGGTAGTAAGTCGAGTCTTTCAGGAATGCATGAGGGGACGATGCCAGATGAAAATGAGGCCCTTACAGCCCATATTTCTATAACTAGTGTTGTCCCATGAATTGTCTCTTCTGGAATGTGAAAGATACAGGAAATAAATCTTTTGTGGACCTTATTCATGAGGTGACATCTAAGTATAATATTGATTTACTTGCTATTTTTGAGATTAAGTGTAGAGGGGCGAAGGTAGAACGAATTGCTAGCAGATTGGGTTTTTCTCATTTTAAGATTGTGAATGCTCTCAGCTTTCGGGGTGGTGTTTAGATTCTCTGGCATGATTCAAACTGGACTATTGAAGTTTTAGACATAGCAAAACAATTTATTCATGCTCGGGCAAGAAATGAGAATGATGAGTTTCTCATTACCTCTGTATACACTAGTCCCATTGCAAGTAGTAGAAGAATCTTGCGGGATCAGCTATCTCAGATTGGAAGCAATATTGTGGGCCCTTGGGTGATTGGTGGTGATTTTAATTGCACACTATTAATCGTGAAAGGAGATCTACATCTCGGACCCCCCAGTTATGTGGATACAGATTTCAGTTGTTGGGTTGATGGCCTTGCACTAATTGACTTGGGATTGTGGGACCAAAATTCCCTTGGAAATGTGAGGGATGTGACAGTAGAATTGATAGGGTTCTCGCTAATATGGCCTTTATGGACAAGTTTAATAATGTAATGGTGAGGTCCTTCCATGATATAAATATGATCATAGACCCATCTTCCTCAAAATGCTCCTAGCTTCTCCTAGTCAACCAAAAGTATCGAAGCCTTTTCGGGTGAATGCCTCTTGGGTTCTACATAAAGATTTTGAGCGCCTGGTCAAGGATGGTTGGGATGAAAATGAAAATTGGATTGTCAATGTAACACTTTTCGCGGAACGTGATAAGATATGGAGCCATAAGGTGTATGGTTTCTTGGGCGTAAAAAGAGACAAATGATGGGACAGCTAGATGGCTTATCTAAGGCTATGTTTCATAACGGCACATCTTCTTCTCTTAATCTTTTACATAAGAAGTTATGGGAGGAACTTGAGGATGTCTTGATTCCGGAAGATTTGATGTGGGCTCAAAAAGTGAAAATCAACTGGTATTCCTTAGGAGATAAAACTCTAAATTCTTTCATGCTCGTGCGAATAGGCAGCGTCGTCGGAATAAGATTGAAGCAATTTAAGATGATTTTGGGGTTTGGATTGATAATGTCGACGACATAAAGAAGTTAGCCACTAATTTCTTTTCTAATCTTTTTCAAGATGATAGTAAGATCTCATTCTTGTTAAATTATGATATTGCTTTCCCGGTCATTATGCCTTCGTAGTTGGTGCTTTAGCGGTAAGTATTAAGGGGGAGAAAATAAAAAATGTCATTTTTGATATGGGGGCACTAAAATCTCCAGGACCAGGTGGTTTAAACGCTTTATTTTTTCAAAGTCAGTGGGAGACAATTGGCCCCTCCATTGTTAATTGTATCAGGGACGTGATTGAAAACCTAGTTAATATCAAGCAAGTAAATGATACTGTCATTGTCCTAACACCAAAAAAGGACAACCCAAACAATGTTTGAGATTTTCGGCCTATTAATCTTTGCAATGTCATCTACAAAGCAGTCATGAAAGTGCTTGCTAATCGTATCAAGCAAGTGCTTCCGAATGTTATTTCTCCAAAGCAATGTAGTTTTGTTTTTAGCAAAGTTAGCTCTGATAATGTCATCTAGCTCAAGAGGTTATTCATTCCATGCAACGTATGAAGGGGAAGAAAGGTTTCATGGCCATTATAATTGACCTCGAAAAAGCCTATGACATGATTCATGGGAGTTTGTAGAGAAATGCATTAAAGAGTTAATGTTCCCTAATGGCTTATAAATTCCATTAAATTTTGTATATCCTCCCCTAAACTGCGCATCTTGTGGGAAGGTAGCAAGACAAAGGAATTTTACCCGATGTGTGGTATCAAACAAGAGGACCCTATCTCCTCCTATTTATTTTGATCTTTAATCCAAGCTGAACTAGAGAAAGGATGATGGAAGCTTATCAAACTGTGTAAGAAAGGATCGCCTATTTCACATTTATTTTTTGCTGATGATCTTATAATTTTTTCAGAAGCAAATCTTGATTAGGGGGAAATTATTAAGAAATGCCTTAAGAGGTTTTGTGAAGTCTCGGGCCAGAAGGTTAGTCATACGAAAACGAAGGTGTTTTTCTCCATAAATGTCCACCATAACAGAACCACACAGATAAGTACTGAACTAGGATTTACTCAAACTGGCGATCTAGGTAAATATCTTGGTGTTCCACTTCATCATGTTCGAGTAACAAAGGAGACATATCAATTCATAGTGGACAATGTGAAAGTCGAGTAAGCAATTGAAAAATAAACAAGCTATCCTTTGCAGGGCATTCTACACTCGTCAATTGGTTGTATTTGCCATTCCTAGTTACTCAATGCAGAGTACATATTTACCTATGAGCACATGCAAGAATTTAGAGAAAATCTCACGGAGATTCTTATAGGGAGAGGCTGATGACTAGAGGAGGATGCACTTAGTGACTTGGGATAAAGTATGTCAGGAGAAAAGGGTAGGGGGCCTTGGTATGCGGCACTTAAAACAACAGAATAAGGCTTATGTGATGAAGTTGGGATAGGGCCTTATGAAGAGAAAGGATGCCCTTTGTGTGAGAGTTACACGAAGTAAGTATAATCGTGGAGATAACCTTCTGCCTACTATTGATCTGAAGAAACTTGGTTCATGTGCTTGGAGAGGAATCAAGAACTCTTGGAAGAGCATCCAGGAAGGGATGGAACACGTTAGAAATAGAAATGGGGATGATGATGTTCAATGGAAGTGGGAGAAAAGTGGCGAATTCACAGTTAGCTCAGCTTATAGGAGTCTTAATGATAGAAGGGAGGAAGGGCAAATGTTGTGGCCAATTATTTGGAAACTTAAAATCCCTTAGAGAAGCAAGACTTTTGTCTCGGTAACCCTTCAAGGACGCCTTCTAACTAACTATAGGAAATGGAGAAGGGGCCTTCATCCAAATGGTTCTTGTGATGTGTGTAGTAACATTATGGAAGATGACCTTCATGTGCTGCGAGACTGCCATAAGACAAGGATGTTTTGGGAGGGTATAGTGCATACTTCATATCACTCATCTTTCCTTGGTTCTGAAATTCATGCATGTTTAAACTAAACATGATAAGGAAGATAATGAGAGAGGAGTGAGACTGGAAGCATAGCTTCATTATAATCTACTGGCTTATTTGGCGAGCAAGGAATGAGCACACCCATGGGGGTAATGAGGGTACTTACAGGAAAATATTTGCACAATCTAAAGCCATTCACCACTGTATTCTAAGCTCGAGAACTAAAATGAATGGAGTGAATCTAAACGGTAGATGTGAAGTCGATAGATGGCCTTCTTCTGAGAATACTTCAAACGGTATATGAGTTATGGTGGATGGTGCATACTCCTATACTTTTGATACAGCAGCTTGTGGTGGCATCCTTATGAATGAGGGAGTTATCTTTGAAGGCTTTATGATGTGTCTGGACCATGGGGATTGGCTTACTGCAGAATTATGGGATACTTAATGGAGCTTAAGAGAGCATGGGATAATGGGGTAAAGAAGCTCACTCTAACCTCGAACTCAGCGGAAACTATCGGCCTCCTCCAGAATGAGATATCGGATCTTCATAAGGAACAGAGCTTGATTAGCAACGTAAAAATGATGCTCGAGCAGGACTGGGATATTACTTTGAAAATTATTGAGAGAGATGAAAATGAAGTTGTTGATTGTATGGCAAAGAATGCACTTGGTAGTGCTCTTGGATATTACTTTGAAACTATCGACCCTCTACGGTTGCTTTTCTGAAGACAGCGGGTGTCACTTAGTTCCCTTTTTTTGTTTTTGTTTGTCTTTTCTATTTTTATTTCCATCTTGTATAAAAAAAAGAAGGTATCCTTATGTACTTCATACTTCATATAGTGAATGAGAGTTATTTCCTCTTACTCTCTAACTCTCTCTTATTTGCCTTTTCCGTAATTTCATAATACATTACCAACATGAGTTTATATCCAAAAGTTAGGTTTATAGCAAAATATCTTCTAACTAATTTTGAAATTCAAATATAAAATTGATACTATACTAAAATCTAGATAATTTGAAATTCAAATTACAAATTTTCGTATAATATAAATAAGCAATATCTAATCAGCATTTTAGGTCCAAATGAGTCCTCCTATGTAAAGCCCATGGTCAAAGCCTTGTAATAGAAGCCACTAAGCCCAAAATATGATTTGCAAACCCACTTTCAGCCCAAATGAAATTTGTGACGTCATTGGAGTCTTCATTTGCATTTGATACATCAAACTGGATCACATCATTCCCTCTCTCCTCAAAAGGACTCATCCTCAAAGACTTGGAATTTTTATCAGCTCATTGATATCTGATGCACCCCGTTGGATCACATCAATAATCTACTCCACCTTGCTTATTTGCTTGAATGTTTTTATATTTTGTTTTCCCATGCATTATATTGAAATATATTGCACCATTGTATTTTATAGATTTTTATATTGATAAAAGTACATAACTTTCTTCCAATACATTAGAGAGAAACGAAAAATTAAATGCACTTTCCAGAGACAAAAAATTTGTTTCTTTACATGCCCTCAATAGAGGATAGCCTTTTCAAAGTTGTAGCATCTCATAATTATCATGGCCACAGAGCAGTGATCACCTACAACCATTCAATTCAGACTAAATAGTTGCTTTTTATTGATATTATAATCAATAATTAATTATCATATGTATTGGGTAGATCAATATTATAATTTGTTAATATCTACATTCTTTCTCTTTCAATCTAGGATAATATAAACCTAAGGTATAATGTTTAAATTGTTAGTGCTTTAAGTTTTGGGTTTCATGGCTTGGCTTAGATATCAAGAATTGTTTTTAATTTTGAAAACCTGTCTTCATATGAACCTGAGATATCTCATATAGGGGAAGAGACAAATTTTCATTTGGGAAACTTGTAAGATCAAAGAACATGAGGACTATTGAAAATTTTATGATTCTCTATCCTATTTTCAAATATATGTACCTGTGTGTGCGCATGTGTGTGCGCTTTGGTCTACTTTTAAATCTTTATGTGCATTGTTTGCACCTAAGAAAAATTTAAGGTGTTAGAGACACATCGCAAATGCGTCATCATTGGATTTGCACCTTGACCTCAAGAATACCAAACCAAATTTCATAAATTGCCAGATTAAAAAAATGTAGTTTAAATAGGGTATGAGATTATTAGTGCAATATGGTGGAGGCTACATTACTTCTCATCGAAATCTATATGAGCCACAGAAATATGTGGAAACATATGACTATGTCTGTTAAAGACTTCTGGCCTGATTAGTTACAACTTGGCTTGGCTAAATCTGTTTGTAAAAAAGGAAAGACATAAACATATTTAAAGATTTGATGTGTAAATATGTCATAACTACTTTTTTTAAAACCTGTGGGTTGACCTGTGTACAATAAATTAAATTTATATTTGATATATAAATTTATGTTTTAAATAATGTTTATTTTTCATTCTTATATTACAATTGCAAGATATAATTATATTTATATCTTATATATGGATTTATATAATTGTTGAGAAAATTAATCTATTAGTCCTTCAATTTTTAACTCTCCTATAACTCAATTCCTTAACTATGACACTGTGTTGTGACTCAATCATTAAATTTTTAACCCGATTTTGTCTTTTTTCATTTTCATTTTTTATGAACTCTTCATCACAATTCCCGTTTACCGCCCATTAATCATATGTATGCGTCTATGACGGTTGTTACCTTAATAGAGGCTGGAGAGACGGAAGGGCTGAGGATAAAAGTTGAGGCCAATGCCATGACTAAAGATGAAGAAAGAGTTGTAGTTAGTTTTTGCTTATACCCTGCCAGGCCGTGAATCTCAATTTGGTTTAGAATGAGAGCCATGCATGCACATACTTATACACAAGCACGCACACTCACGCACAGTTGACAATATTGATAGACTCGTTTGGCTTCACGATTCAAATCCTAAATTTTTTTGTAGGGTTGAGCAAATGACTCGCAACCCGGTAGACTTGCCCGGGTCCAGTTATTTTTACCCTTTTGAGTCCGTCCAAAGAGTAGCCCATAAAGGGTGGGCTGGTGGGATAAATGGGACAGGGCAGGGGTAAAGCCTCGAACTACCCATCCAGCCTTATATAACATATTTTATATAACTTATGACAAGTTAACCATTTTTTTCATTTTGTCTATCTGAAAAAAAAATTAAAAACCCTAACACACGACTTGAAGCCTTGAACGACCCTTCTTCCCAGTCTCAGCTTGCAGTGCCATCGTCGTGCTCGCCGCTCGGACTTCATCATGCTTATGCGCTCGCACCTCGCAGTAATCGGAATTCATCGTGAGCAAAACCCCCATTGTCAACTAGATTGTCTCCACCGCAGTATCGGAATTCGTAGTGCTCGTATGCTCGCGTTTGTTGTACTGTACTGTCATGCCCTCGTTCACTGTCGCTGCCTCAGTCTTTGCTCGCCTAGTGCCTCAGTCCTTTGTTGTTGGTCAGTCGTGCTTGCTTGCCTAATCCTTCGTGCTCGGTTGCTCCCCCTAGCTGCTCCCCTATCTGCTATGCTCGAAGGTTAATGACCTTTGTGCACTTTTGCTCCCCCTCCGTGTTCTGGAATGCAGGAATGGTAATAGCTAGGTGAGTTGGAGTTGAGCGAAACTCTAGTCTGGTAGGGGGTGTGAGCCAACTAGTCATGGGAATATTTTTTTAGATTAAATCAGTTATAGCTAAAGCAAATGAGATATATGAGAATTGAGATACTTCTTGATCTCTTTGAGAAAAATAAATCAAGTTTAAGGTTTTGAATGATAGTTTACTTTACTGTTTACATTCTATTTCAATGGGATTCTTTTTGTACAATGTTCCCACAACAACAAACCAGCGCTCAGCAAACCACAAATCTCTAAAAAAATAAGCCGACTGCCCGTTGACCCGCCCGAACCCGGCAGGTTTCTGGGCAACCCCGTTTACACTAGGTCTAAACGGGCCACTACTGTACCCGAACATGTTTACATCTTAACGGGGGGCATGGGTTGACCATCGGGCAGCTCTGTCCACCTGTTGCTCTGCCCTAGTTTTATGGTAATTAAAACTTATATTTTGCCTCAAAACATAGGGTTTGTCTAAATATCAACATTTTTTAAAACTTAGGTGTTGAAAAAATTATTTTCTTATCAAATCACACATTCTCTCTCATAATAAATTTTATTTCTCTTTTTTCTTTCTTTCTCTGTCATACTTACTTTTTATCTCAGAATCCGTAAAAGCTATTCTCACCATAATTTTCCAAGCATACAACCACCTTTTCAAAACCTAGGTTTCACCTTGAAATTTGTAAAAGCTATTCTCCCAAAATATATCCTTCAAACCTTAGTTTTATCTTAAATTCCGTAAAAGTTATTCTCCACGGACTTTTAAACAATCTTAAGAAAAGAGATGATCAAAGGACAGAATGATCACATTTCTCTTTCAAGTGGAGGCTTCAAGCTTGACGTCACTATAATCACTGCTTTGGAATTTTTTTTTCCTGATGGTGAATGGCGTACGTTCTCATCTTCCTCTTTTGCTGACATGCATCTCTTAGACTTTGACGAATTATAGATCTGTCGAAGTCTAGGCTTTGATGCAGTCGAAGTCAAAGTCTAAAATAGTTTTTTATAGAGAGGCCTCCATATTAGATAATTATGCATAAAATCTAACATTTGGAAAATATAGTTTAAAAAATACTATCAATTCAAGACGGTGGCAGTGATGGGGTGTTTCTTTCTTTCTTTCTTTTAATGCATTCCCTTCGGTAAAGGAAATAACTTCAGAATTTTGATTTTTGTTTCAGAATATTTTTGTCCTAAAGTAGCCATCATTCCATTCAATTTAATTGAATATAGATCAAAAAAGTAATCAGCAAAAGTCAGTGCAACTTTGTTTTCATGTGAATATTGATTGTTTTTTTTTTTTTTGGAATTGTTGTGTTCAAAGCAGTCATTATTCCATGCAATTTAATTGAATATAAAATTAAAATTCATGAGCAGAAGTTAGTCTAAGTTTCATTTGATTTAAAATAAAAATAAAGTATTACAAATAAAATATATTTTTAAAAATATATTTTTATATTAATTATATCAATTAGAACTAAGATGTTAATTAATTTATGTAACAAATAAATAAAAATATAAACTAATATATAATGCTGTAATGGTAAATTATTATTATGATTATCGTTGTTGTTGTTATTAATCCCTCCCCTTCCCTCTTAATCATTAAAAGCTTTTCATCTCCCTTCCCCTCCAGCCAAACCAACAAGCTCACTTATTGTTATTATTAATCCCTTCCCTTCCCTCTTAATCATCATCATCATTATTCCTCTTCCCTCAAACCAAACAGTCAGGGATTTGGAGGGCGTTTCCTACCCATGTAAATTTATGGATGATGAATAAAGATTGATTTGCCTAAATTTTTACAAAATGTCTTATAAATAGGATCGTCAAAACCTTTGAAAGCGATCGTTTTATGGTTAAGCTTCCTTAAATCCAACTTGATAGCTAGATTCCTAGGAACTATTGTTTGGTATAACATCTTACTCTAGAGTCACTTATCATAGTATGAACGTTAAAGTGAACAAACTTTATGAGCTTTTGGATGCTTTAAACTTTAGATTCTCATACACGTACAAAAGATCCAAAATTTTTCAACGCTCCATCATTATGAAAATATTACATAAATTGCATGAAGGTAAAGAAAAGGGTAAACGCCTAATAATAAAAAAAAACTCCTTCCTTTAATAAGCTTGTAATTCCAAATTGTTATAGCCAATAAATGTTACACAAATAAATAAATGGTTGCAAGAAAATAAATTGACAATATCAAACTACTTGAAGGAAGACATGAAGCAGTCTAACATATATATGAAATTACAGTGATCCAGATGAGAGTGCCTTGTCTAGATCTGCAATAAGATCACTAACATCTTCGATTCCCACAGAAATACGCACAAGATCTTTAGTTACACCCACACGCATACGCTCTCCTTCAGGAATAACGGCATGGGATGTATACCAAGGCAAGCATATCGATGAACTTACACTCCCTAACAATACCAACAAAATTCAAAAGCGTTAGTATCAGTTGACATGCACTCTCATAAAATGGGTCAATACTGTAATACATAATACTTACCAAAACTGACAGAGATGCTAAAGTATTTGGTACTTTCAACAATATGCTCTGAGAGTGGCAATGAGCCTGTTGTAAAGCTAAGCATAGATCCTGGCCCATTTGCCTGTGTAAAACAATAATTCGATTAATTAATAAAATAATTTCAGGAATATACAATCAAAAATTCATATTTATTAATTTTAGGACTTGAATCATACCTGAGAGTTGTGCAAGTCATATCCAGGATGACTAGCAAGACCAGGATAATTTATTTTCTTTACTCGAGGATGGGAGGCAAGAAACTCAGCAACCATTTGTGCATTATTCTGCGAAATATAACATGTTGGCTCTAGCTTAGTGTTATTATTTCTTTAGAAATAAATAATGAAATTGTAATTGAAACTTTAAATTGGACGCTTAGCTACAGAGCTACTATTACCTTCTAATTTTGATAAGCACACTTGTTTCAAGGGTTAAAAATGTACATTTGTCCCAGAAGTTTTTACTCAAGAGTAATGTTGTATTTAATGTTAACTCAGAAGTCTTAATAAAAACAATTTTTCCCCTTACTAAATTTCGGTCAATGTTTATAATTTTTCAATGGTATGTGAAAATATTACTTGAGACATAAAGAATGGCTTACAAACAAATAAATATCTTCTACATCTTTAAAGTTTGAGACATAAAGAATAAGAGCTCCTACCCTTCATCTCTTGTAGCTAGGCTACCTGCCAGGACACTACTATTTCCAGCAACAAATTTGGTATTTGAATGCATAACAATGTCTGGAAAAAAAATAGTAAATGTCAATTAGTAGAAATTCCTTTTTGCTTTATTTTTTTTGGTTTAATGTGTAATGTGTGTGTGTGTGTATTTGAAGTTCCTCCAAAGGTGATTGAATATTACCTGCTCCAAGGTCTAATGTCTGACTTAAAATGGGAGACATTGAACTGTTGTCCACCAGTACAATAGCCCCATGTGCATGAGCAATCTCCGATATTCTCTGGACAACATAAATCAAGAAAAAGTTGAATAACTTATGTTTCTATCATTTAAAATTATTCCATGAAGCAGGTATATATATATTTGACGCAGGGCCCTTTGCAAAAATAGCTTACGCGAATATCAGATATTTTTAATTGAGGATTGCTAGGACTCTCTAGCCATATCAACTTGGTATTCATCCCCATAGCAGCTTTCACATCCTCTAGATTAGTTGTGTCTACTTTTCTGTGCATGCAAAAATGACAAACTCATCATCTTCTAAGAATCAATCCAACAATATTTTGCTTTCACAAACAGTTGAAATTTCGAGCTTACCTCACTGTAACTCCTTCCTTTCTTGCAATTAACTCGTTCAAGAATTTATAGGAACCACCATAGATATCCTCTAAAAAGTAAACATAAATAAAAGGCAATTACTAAAATAATGTCCGAAGAAAATAATGAGAAAATATGTTTAAAAATAGCCCGTTATATTTTTAAAATGAATAATAAAATTTTATTGATTTTGATATATGTATCAGGCATTAAAAATTTAAGCAAACTAAGTTGAGGAAATGCACCAGGATTAACAAGTTCGCAAACAGCAGTCAAAGCAGTCATCCCACTTGTAAAGCAAATTGCTTTATTTGCTTTATCAAGCTGTGCTAATAACCTGAAAATTTAAATTAAGCTGAGTCATCAGGGTAAATCAATTATAAGATTATAGGAGATAATGGAGATATATAAAGGATCATGCAGGATTTTGGGGAAATAAGGATACCCATGTAAAATTCATAACAAAAATTATAAAAATGTCAATTATTTATTTTTCTTTATCTTCGCAAATTGAGTAAATGCTGTCGTTATTATTACTTGACTCAACCAAGAATCAAAACAACCACCTCTCAATGTTGGAGGTGTAGTGTGCCATGAATCCGGAGGGGCTTGGGCTTTCGCAAGTAAATGTGTAGTATAAAAAGCCGCAGAGGTACAAGTTTTTCATGGAACAATAAGTATGATATATTTGATAAAAATAACATTAAATAAACATATGGTGATACAAATTTAATTTATTTAATTAATATAATTTTGGTCCTTCTAGTTTGCATAAATTTTGATTTTAACCTCTTAAGTTCCAAGCCTATGGTTTTTGTCTATATAATTTCATATAGACTTGGGTGTTTAGTAATATTAATTATCTCTGTTAATTATAAAGACTAAAACTAAGTGTTGTTAAAGCTATAGAGACCAAAACTAAAATCTTTTGGTCTATCTACTTTTAACTAATTTTAGTTTCATTTATTCATACACTTTTAAAGAAGTTTGGTTTGAACCTCTGTACTAGTTGTAAACATTCAACTCCTTGTGAAATTATAAAGATCAAAAGCATAAATTTTAAAATTGAAGGAATAAAATTAAACTTCATGGAAACCTGAGGGACAAGCATATATTAAAAGCTTGTTTGCTATCACTTCTTGAAACCTAGGTTGGTTTCAAAATCTAGGTTTTGTCCAAATACAAAATTTTTTCTGAAAAGCTATTTTGGTTACAAAAACTCAGTTTGAAAATTTTTAAGTTTCAAAATTTTTAAAAAATGAAACTAGTTTTTGGTTTTAGTTTTTTTTGTTTTCAATTTTAAAAAGGTGTTATGAATTAGAAATGAGTAAAGTAAAGTAAGTCAACTATTTTACCATCAAATGATAAAAAATAATAATAATTAAATATAATAAAAATTAAATAATTTAAAATGAAATAAAATAATTATAAAAAATAAAAATATTAAAACTAACATTAACTAATCAGTTTACCCACTCACAACATAATAAAAATTAGAAAAAAAATCCCAAAAAACCAAAAACCAAAGCAGCTAAATAAAAATTTAGCAACTCTATGCTTCATCACCATATAAAATCACCCTCTGAAGGTAGCTAAATTAAACCACTAACCATACATTAGAATAATGTCCCAAAATATACTTAACTCTAAATAATTTAATTGAAGTCAATCAAGGATCGTGACTGAGGGCAAAGGAACGGATCTGACTGGCTCAAAAGTTCTAGTTATACGGTCAAGTTTTACCGTCAGTCTAAACTCTAAAACTCCTTTTATACCTGGATTTCAGAGTCAAGCAACTTGGACCTTTTTCCATCTTCTATGAAAAAAATTGCCGTTTTTGGGACCTGTAGGAGAGAGGGGGACAGTATTTTTTTTGGATTTTCCAGACAATATTTCAATTTAGAGCCTTGCTTTTCTTCAGTTTCACAGGGGACAGAGCAGGAGAGGTCGTCGGAGGAGATGAAACAGGCACTGGGGTCATGGCTGGGGGTGGGACAGCTGGTGGTGGTGTGGCTAGAGGAGGGGTGGTGGGTGGGCGAGAAGCGGGAGGAGGGTGGCCGATGGGGGAGTGGCCACGGTAGGAAGGGTGGCAGGCGGATGAGAAGCTGGAGGAGGGGATGCTAGCGGTGGTATGGTGGGAGGAGGAAATGAAGGTGGTGGAGAGCTTAATGGCGAAGGAGATTGCTTAACCGTGGGAGGGATGGCGATTGAAGAGTAGGAGAGAGGGAAGCATGATACAATTTCAAAACAAAAAAAATCTCAAAACCTTTTTTTTTTTGTGATTTTGAAATCTGATTAAAATTTGTTTTGAAATAGTATTAAAAACCAACTAAACCCCATTTTAGCCGAATACGTTTTGTTTTCAAAATTGTATTTTTAAACCAAAAACCAAAAACTTAGAACCACCTCGAATGGGCCCTTAGGTTTTTTTATTTTCTACTTTTTCCTTCTTTCCCTTTTCTATTTCCTACTTTTTCTTTCTTTCTCTTTCCTCTTTCCTATTCTTCATTCTCTCTCTTTCCTCTTTCCTATTCTTCATTCTTTCTCTTTCCTCTTTCCTATCTATTTTTTTCCTCGGATCCGTAAAATATAATAACTTCCCAAACATAAGGGCTTGTTTGCCATCACTTCCTGAAAACTAGGTTTGGTTTCAAAATCTAAGTTTTAACATAAAACTTAGGTTTTGTTCAAGTATAAAAATTTTTCTGAAAAGCTGTTTTGGTTACAAAACCTCGGTTTGAAACATAGGTTTTCTCTTTCCTACTTTTCCTTTTTTTCTCTTTTGTCTTTCCTACTTTTTCCCTTCTTTCTCTTTCATCTTTCCTACTTTTTTCTTTTTTCTCTTTCATCTTTCTTA
>JANTPZ010137791.1:0-15872 GCA_025593235.1 Vachellia pachyceras
ATTGCGGTAATTAAATTATATAGCCTTTGAAACAATGAAAGAATTACTAAAAAGGTAGAAGCTCAAGATGGTATGCCTCCATCCCCATTATGATATTGAAAAAATGGCAATAAAAGCCTTTAAAATATAGAAAGGATAAATCATGGTGTTCAATAAGCACAATTAGAGATATTGAAATTAGATGAAAATATAAGAATGTCCATGACTTAAAAAGAAAAGGAAAATCATTTATTCTAGACTGGAAGGGGAGTCCCATTCTTTTCAAGTATAAGGATAGTTATTTAATTCTTGACTAGTTAAAAGACATTTTGGTCAAGGGCATTTTCATCGTTTCTTCATTTTTCAAGTACTTTATTTATCATTTTCTCATATATATATATAGAGAGAGAGAGAGAGAGACAAACATATCCATAAGACCTATTACATATCATTCCATTTTATTGACAATACAAATGGTAAAATTCAACGAGTACACAGCTGCAAACAACAAATTCTGATGGGATGATGGATTATTACAAGCTTCTCTTAAGAAAAAAAGCTGGAATAAGCCCCCTTATTTAGAGAAAGTCAACATATCATTTAAAAAAAACACACATTAGTTTAAAAACAAAGCAAATTTTCCACTAAACTTTGTCCTTCCATTAGTTGCTAGCGCATATATATATATATATATCTATATATATGTCCCGACTGCATGAACCTTCATATAAATCATGATGAGGAATTAATACACAGAAATATAGTATGTATAATTATAACTAACAAGAACCTAACTGCAAAAATAAAAACAAAACAAAAGACTTTGAATTACCAGTAGTAATCATTTCAATTATTGCCTTGCTTTTTGGGTTTAGTTCGACCACCACCAATAGATTTTCCAACAGTATTACTTTCCTTTGGATTTGAACCATTTGAAGGATTACTCTGAGAAGAACTCTGCTGCCTACCATACCCACTGCTATTTCCAACAATATTCTTTTTCTCAGAATCCATCCTGATTAAAAAAATCACCAACAACTCTAATATATTTTGATTTTTGCTTTCTTCAATATTGCCTCTCAATCTTCTCGTTTTTTTTGCCTCCAGTTTGAGACGAGTATTTATACATATACAACCATAGGCTTCTGCTGATGTGGTGGAAAGTACATTATATTTTCATGGAAGAATAGATGAAAATTTTCTGAAAACGTCTCCCATTTTCTTTCAAATATTGGGCTGACGTTTTCTACAATTTTTTAATAGTATTTTAATATTGGTTGTCGTATTTGGTTTGGGTACAATTTATTGACTATATTCATTAAAGGAAACATAAAGGGGTGATTTTCCAGAAAATACATTCGGGTTTTCTCTTCTATACTTGACTATATTCATTAAATTTACTACCGATTCCTAATCTGAACGGGAGAACTTAATCAATTCGATTGAAATACCATCAAATTTCACTGACATTGTTGTGGCTTCATACAAATTGAAGGTTCTGCAGAACTTCCATTACGGAGGCTGCTACTATGTTGAAGTTTTCTATAATTTTTGTTTTTATTATAATTACTAGTTTTTGGGTTGACCCAAAAGTATAGAATTATATATATATATATATATTGGTCTTATTTTATGAAAAGTCACCAAATTGAAGAATTTTCTTTGAAAATGAGAGGAAGTTTTAAGCTATTTCAAGAAGCCATTTGTGGTCAATTCACACGGATTCCATCTCAGTTCAAGGTCACGCGGCTTGTGAAATTGTGATAACTAGCTATATTGAAATTGTAGCAGTCTTCAGTCTAAGAGGTCGCATCTAACCATCTAGTTAGAACTTAGAAGAAGGGTAATTAACCTATATTAACTTTGTTCAAAGTAAAAGATCATCCGGATCAACTCTTACTTAAGAGCATATGAAATCGTTGCATTAGATTTCAAATCTTTCTGTAGAGATAATATTTGTAAAAAGTTACAACTTTATCGAAATTTCGTATCGTTTACATTATGTTAGACCAAATAAATGTAGGATTATTATAGTAATAAAATGAGAAGACCTTCCTCCACATAAGACAAGATTAATATTCCAATTAATTGCCACTAATAGGTCAAATAGATAAATGTGTAATCCAATGTTCACGCGGTTCATAATTTTTCAAATAAAATAAATGTGCACGTGCACGCTCACTTTTAGCTTTTTACCCAACTTGGTGGGCTTTTCGTACATTTGTAAGGGACAATAAGAACATAAAATTTGGAGTAAACATGTCATCATACAAGAAAAATATAAGCTTCATAATGAATATACAAAAAAAGAATTTTTTAGTGGTATCTATATTGAAGAAAAGATGGTAAAATATTATTTAAGAGGTGGTTTAAACAAAAAAGGTACTTGAAGTCACAGATGAGAAGGGGATCGTATGGTTTAAAGACCTCTAAAGAGGGGAATTGGTTCCAGTGCTCATTAAGGACAATGAAGACATAATCTAAACCATCCAAATATAATATGTATGGTTCATATTTAATGGTTTTACTTTTACATCTATTGATCAATTATTTTATTTTATGTGAGTAATTTTAATAGCTTATTTTATGTGATTTTACATAATTTGGTCTAAGTATATGAGCAAAGTTTTGTCTCAACTTGTATGAAATTTTTACGCAATCCCTTAAATTTTAGTTTTACGCAATCCCTTGAACTTAAAGTATTGACACTATATTCCCCTTAAATTGTCGAAGCCTAAAGTTCTCCTAATAAGGAAGTGAGGGCAAAGAAGGGAGACACCGCCAGAGGAGGGTTGCTATTTTAGGTTCAGATTGACGGTGAGGAATGTGACCTTTTTTTTCAATTCTTTTTGTCAAATACACATTACCCGAATTGGAAGACCAGTTACAGTTTTTAATTATATTTTTTGCTATGCAAAATAATCATTTGATGGCTTATAATATATATCAAGAACATCAAATTATTAAAGGGTTAAAGGGCTTTCCCAAGAAGTATCAACGAAGTTGCATTGGGTGTCCTAAAGTTTTTTAAAGACAATGTTACCTTGGAAATAGTAAAAACAATGCAATGTCATCCTAGCGGTTAGTTTAACTGGTAAAAGGTTTTGTTTGACTAATGAAACACGTTGCAGTTTATAATTGAATGCTGAAAAATACGGTCTGTCTCCTCTCACTCCCATGCCTCTCATCATGTTCTCTCTCTCTCTCTCTCTCTCTATTTGATGACTAAACACCCCAAGACCCAAGTTTTGATCGAACCGACTTCTGCCTCACGGCCTTGGGATCACCATGCAGGATGTTGCCTGTGATCGTCATCTTCTTCAAGATTTTCTTTATAGATTCGTGAGTGACAAAACAAGGGCATTTTCCATCCATTTTAATATGGAAAAACTACAAATATTTTTTAAAAAGAACATTAAGGCTAAGGTGCCTCTCTTTATTTCGTTCTCTTTCACTCGCCTGCACCATCTTTCACCTGCTCCCTTACTTTGCTTCCCTCCCTTTATCTCTTCTTTTTTCTCCGTTTCTTCCACTGAACAAATCCGTGATCCATGGCCTCCAATGAGACCACAGCCTTCCTGACCAGCGGACCTTTAGCTGCCTTAGGTCCGCGTCAAAGATTTTAACTGAATTAATTTAGTATAGCACCAATATGAATCGTATTCACTTTGAGGAGTTGAAAAATGAAATGAGATCCTAGTAATTAAATTCGAGTAACCTAAAATGAAAATAAATTTGAGGAATTTTTATGTGAATACTATGAATTAAACTAAAATTAAAATACTTCTTTTTGATATTTTTAAATATGAAAACAAGTGAAACAAATGAAGATAAATCAAACATGAATAAGCAATGATAGAAATCAATTATCCAACTTAACAACACGGGCAATCATCACTTCAATAGATATGGGAGTTAAAATAATGGATTAAGAATTATAATTAAGCTTTAATCCAACAACCGAACTACCTCGAATTATCACAAAATATTTTTCAAACTCTCAATTTACTAACTGCCACTAGAATAGTAAAATGGAATTAAGGACAATAAAATCACTGCTTAATTGTAAATCTTGAATTTAAAGTAATTGAATTAAGGCTAGCAAAAAATAATTTGATCCAATATTCTAAACCAATTTAGAAAATCACAATATATTAACTCTAAATTCAATACAATGTTAATACGATAACATTATATTTGGAATTAAAGCTATTATCAGTCCAACATCAATTGCTAACCAAAAATCCAGTCACAATAATTTCCACGTTCTAATTAGATTTAAGCAATAAAAATCACTATAACAATTAGAAAAAATATCCTAATGCCTAGGAATTGTTAAACAATCATTTGACAAAAAATTAAGGCAACTACACTCCCATTTGAAGACTCAAACTAATGCCATTGTTGTTAAACTGAAGAATTGTGAAATTAGCCTGCCATGGAAAACTCCAGAAATCTGTCCTCATCTTCTTCAACAGCTGCAGTGAACAATGAATACAGCCCAGCCTCTGACGAAACTTAACTGCAGAACGGGGCGGACGAAAGCTGGGAATGGGGCGAAGATGACGATTGAAGCAACGGACTGAGGCGAGACAGCAAAGATGGAAGGAGGGGGAGCAGCGTGTTTGGAGATTCCAGTGATGGATGAAGTTGGCGGCGCTATGGTATGTGTGTATGCGGCGTCTCCCTCGCTGTGCGTGTGGCGTCCATTGTGGATGGATGAATGATGTGTGCGTGGTGAGGGAAAGCTTCCAGGAATGATGAATAAATGGATGAATGTGCGGCGCCCCCTTCCTCCTGGAGATGATTCAATGTGTGCGCGCCGCTCAATTGAATGAATTGTGCCAAAGGTGTGGCTTTGTATTTGGGCCCAATTACCCAAACGTTGAGATCAAGACCGAGAAGCAAATGATGTTGGGTTGAGAAGGCTCGGCTTTTCTGGAATGAATGGGTGTGGGTCGTGGATGTACAGTAGTAGCACAATATTGCTGAAGATGCACCAAAAATCTGACCAAAATCTTAAAAACAAATAAAATAAATAGAATAATAAACCTGATAAAATAAAATAAATGGATTTTTTACCTTGGTCCTTCTCTAGCATTTTTATTTGAATTATCTGTTGATCCCAATTGTTCCAAAAATACCCTTAATTAGCTTTAATTTCATATAATTATCATTAATCATAATTAATGTAATTAAGCTCAATAATAGCACCAAAATCCCCTAAAATGATTTCATTTGATAAAATATGATTATTTAAATTCACTAATTTATCTAGCTTCAATAATCCATCCAAGTTAATGTAGTGGCTCTCATGTTAAGGATTACATAGGAGTACATAACAAAATAATTTGCTAGAGTAGACTCAATAGATAAATGCATATAATTAACAGCTATTTTATGTGTTTGATTTTGCAGATCGATGGAGGCAACTAATGGAGATCTAATTAATCACATCCAATTAATGAGGGTCCATTCCACAATTTTTAAGGGACCTTATCCCTTCATTTTTTGGAGGATACAAGTAACCATTCTCTCCAACCTCTTTAAATTTTTAAATAAAATGTTCAAATTTTTATTGTTCCTTCTTCATAACTTCACTTAAATTCTGATTCAATATTGCATTTAACTTTTATATAATTTTAAAGATTAAATTAGATTAAATGCTCCTTCGATTTAGCTCTCGCTCTCTGAGGACAACAAATGATCCCAATATTGTTCACTACTATCTTCTATTTATTCCCAATTTCCTATTTATAAATCACATCCTACATATTTTATTGAAATTAAGAAACATCTCAAAAATTATTAATTAGTTTACAACATTTCTCTTACATCAAATATGCGTGCTTTGTTCGTGTTCTAATAATATATTTTCTCCGTGACTGTTTTCAGAAGTTGACGCAGAAAGGGACCCCGTATCTCCAAAGAATATGTACGCATAAATTATTGATGAACAATACAATACTATTACCCTGCAGATTGCGCAGGGGAAGAGAGAGAAACGTTTTAAGAATTCAAATTTCAAAATTGACTACTTCTATTTGATTGCGCTTCACCTCTTCAATATATCTTACAAATCGGTGATGGAAAATGACAACAACATAGCATACAAATATACGTTTAGGAATCTGTTGGGAGAAAAAAATTTACAAATTTCGAGAAGAATTTACGAAATTTAAGAAGAATTTACGGATTTTAAAATATTTTTTATTTTCACTTGCGTACACCGTTGGTGCAAAGATTTCTCAAACATGCACACTTGTGAATAGGATTTAGCTAATGAAAGTCACATAAAATTGGATTTTTTTTTGGGTCTTAAAGTAATCACGCGTGAGTTGGGTGATATGTTAGATTAGGTGTCGTTCCCTTTCCATTTAACTGATGTTAACTTACAAGAAATGTTGTTCCCTTTCCATTTAACTGATGTTAAACAGGGAACTTAAAAGAAAAAGTCAATAACATGGTTTATAATTAGAACAAAAAATAATTACTCTCTATGCGCCATACAAATAAGAGGAGAGGGTACCATTTTGAGAAAGAGTTAAATTGTAAATTAATCTCAAAAGTTATCTTTAAAAAATATTGTTATTCTACAAGTTTCTTTGACATGAATGTTGCTCTGACAGGACTGCGTGCTTCTTAGAAATTGCTTAATTTCAAAGTCGACACTTCATTATTTGTCACCATCAATAATTGAATAATGCATCGAACATCCGTACGTATTGCAGTGTCTATGAACTGTGAAAGCAATTGGGTCTCGTTTACATTAACTCTTTGGGATTCTCAAATATAAATCGTAATGGATCCCTGGTTTCTTCATAACTTCACTTAAATTCTGATTCAGTATTGCATTTAACTTTTCTATAATTTTAACAAAAATTTAATTAGATTTAAGGTTCCTTCAATTTAGCTCTTGCTCTCTGAGGAGAACAAAGGATCTCAATATTATTCCCAACTATCTTCTATTTATTCACGGTGCTATTTATAAATCACATCATACATATTTTATTGAAATTAAAAAAGATCTAAAACTTATTAATTAGTTTACAACATTTCCCTTATGTCAAATATGCATGCTTTGTTCGCGTTCTAATAATATATATGACACCATTTAACGGATGTTAAACAGAGAACTTACAAGAAAAAGTCAATAACATGGCTTATAATTTGAACAAAAATAACTACTCTCAATGCAACATAAATATGAGGAGAGGATTGCATCTTAAGAAAGGGTTAAGTTTTAAAGTGGTCCGGAAAATTGTCATTAAGGAATAATGTTTTATGAATGTTTCTTTAGATCAATATTGCTCTGAAAATTTCAAGACTTGGCAATCTTCATGTGTTTTTCGCAACAACTTTTGAAATTATTTTGACCCAAATCATGGTTTAAAAACAGAGTAGACAAATATCCCACCAAAATCTAGAATAGCTTTTAACCCTTAAAACTATGGTTTTATGTGAGTAACATAACACTCTCAGATTTTTTTTAAATAGTTTTTAACCCTCAAAACTATGGTTTTATGTGAGTTACACAAACACTCAAATTTTTCAGAATAATTTTTAACATTCAAAACCATGGTTTGGGGATGGAAACCTTCATTTTTTAAGTTATTCCCCAAAATTTATTATCTAAAATCACTATTATCACTTTTTGTTCAGAAGCTATTCTCCAACACTGAATCCAAATACTCTTAACCCCCACTTCATTAAAAAAATTAACATTGACAATTAAAAATTGATGTTGATAGTTAACATTTTTTAGTTCTTGTTTGGCTTCCAATCCTGAAACCTAGGTTTTATCTCAAAACCTATAATTTTTCCAAGTATTCACATTTTTTAGAAAAGTTATTTTGGATACAAAACCTCGGTTTGAAACTAAGTTGTAAAAAAGCTATTTTTTTAGTTAAATTTCACCATCTATCCTAATAAATTTTCTCTCCCCCACTTTTTTATTTCTTTCTCTTTCCTCTTTCCTACCTATTTTTTGCCTCGAACTCCGTAAAAGCTAATAACTTCTCAAACACAATCTTTTAAAACTGAAGTTTTGAAACCTAGGTTTCGCCTCAGAATCCGTAAAAGCTATTCTCTAAAACCTAGGTTTTACCTTGGAATCCGTAAAAACTATTCTAAAAAGGGGTTTCCAAACAAGCCCTTAATGATGAGGGGGCAATATTGCTCAATTTTAACATTTATGAGACAATCTTGAACTTGCTTTTAGTACAAATTTCCACCTCACCGCTTAAAAATATTTTCGCTTGTTAGTGGATTCAGCACCTTACCTCATCAAAAAAAGTTTTTGTTATATACAAACACGAAAATTTCACAATCAAATTGATCACTTCTGTTTTAGAGGAGGCCAGACGAAAATACCTGAACATTCTGTACAAATATGCACTTGAGGGCAATTGGGAAAAAGCTAAGCCGATGTTGATAGATGATAGAACGCTTCTGAGTGCTGCTATAGCAATCGAATGGCCAACTGTACTTCATGTAGCAACAGGAGTAGGCCATATAGGATTTGTGAAGGAGCTTGTGAACTTGATGGATGAGAGCAACATAGGGTTGGATTTACGAGACTTCAGGGGAAACGCTGCCTTCTGCTTTGCTGCTTTAGCAGGAAATATGGAGGTTGTTAAGTTAATGCTGGAAAAGAATTGTTTCTTGCCAAAAATTAGAGGTGGAAGTGATTTACTCCTCTTCTTTTTCTGCTTTACAAAGAAGAGCTGATATGGCATGGTTTCTATACCCTATGACTATTGACGTTCTTGATGAAGAAGAATGGAACAAGTTATTCTTCACTTGCATTGACTCTGGTATTTTTGGTAAGCATGTATTTATGAAGCACATATATACTCTCACTATGATCTTGTGTAGGTAGAGAGAAACAATAATGCATATCAAATAAAAAATATTTCCTCAAACCTTAAATGTATGAGCTATATAACTTACTTACAATGAGATTGAAACAAACAGGAGGAGTAACATTTTTTGTGGTAGAGATTGACATGCTCTCTCTCTCTCTAGTTAAACCAAATAACAACGTCCAATTTTAGCATTTGTATGATGTTTTTTCCCTGGAAATTTCATAGATTTAGCATTGGAAATGGTTGAGAATAGGCCAAAACTAGCATTGGCAAAAGATGAGGATGGTGCCACAGGTTTGCATATCTTGGATCTAAAGAAAGCAAATTTGAGATGTCATAGTTCTAAACATACAGATCAACTCATCAATTCAGGTAATTAATTATCCCTTGTAATATCCGCAATTCTGTAGTTTGAACTAAAGACTAGACCAATAAATTATTTGATAATCTAAGGCCCATAAATAAGGAAAAATATAGAAGAAAATGCCTAAAGGAAAGAAATATCATAATTGACTAAGTCCATAGTCTTAAGAAGTCTAAGTGAAAATGACAAAGGGTAAAATGGTCATTTGGCCTATATGGTGAGGGCAAAATGGTCATTTTAATTAAAAAGGTCTAGAGCACAAAATGTCATCAAATAATAAGGAAATTTTGTAATTTGGTCAAAAGTCAACCCAAAAGTCAAAAGTTGACCAAAAGTCAAAGTTGCCAAAAATGTCAAAAGTCAACCAAGGATAAGTTGGAATTAAGAAAGAGTAGAAAAGGTGATGGCATTTTGGTAATTATGTTAAAAGTAGAAAATGTAGTGGCATTTTGGTAATTATGAGAAAAATAAGATAAGTAATGGCATTTTCGTAATTAAGAGATTTTAGAGTTAAGGACGACTGAGAAATAATTATTTGAGATAGTATGAGTCCTCAAATGCTAGAGACCTGAACTAAGAAAAGTTTTACGGTGTTGCATGCAAATCAAGGAATCCTAACGAGTTACGAGGGAAACCCGGAGATGCTAGGAACTAGGACATGATGCCACCTAGGCAAGGAGGCCTATGGAATGGCACTACATGAAAGATAAAGTCTCCGGAAAAGTAAAAAGGTAGTTACCCAGGTAAAGGGTACTTTACGGAAATGCGTGTCACCGAATCATGTAACTGGACTGGGCAAAGGCCCAACCAACAAAATCTGACACCTAGGGGTCTGAAAAGTTACTTTTTCAGCTAGGAGGAGACAAGGTGATGTGGCTCAATGTGGATCAAGTATTTTGGGCTCCAAGTTGTAATTTCCATCACACAAATGGCAAGAGACCAAATTAAATTAGCAAGTCTTCTCTCTCCCCCTCACAATTTCGTCCCTCCCTCTCTCTCTTGCAATCTGAAATTTGCTCTCGCTTCTTTCTAGAAAACACTCCCTCCCCAAGCAAGAAGAGAAGATCCAAACTTCCAAAACACAAGGTAAAGTGTTCTTGCAACTAAATCTCCCTCTTTTCTTGAGTTTGCCACTACTATTACCTTCTCTTGAGTTGTTCCTTGAATGAGCCTCCTTTTCTGAGGATAAAGGCTAGGGCTTCAAGAGTTGAAAATGGAAAAGAGAAGGTTTTAAAAGTAGTAAATAGTTGCAAGCTATTCCTTAAGGGGTAAAAGATAGATTGTTGGTTGTTGTTGGTTAGTTTGTGTTGTTGTAAAATTTTGGAAAGCTCAAGTTTATGGGGAGGTGCTGCCCAAATTTCTTTTTGTCTAAGGGAAGGTGTGTTTGAGTAGATCAAAGCTAAGAAAAGGGGTTTTGGAAGCAAGGAAACACATGGTTTCATGAGCAAAGTTGAAAAACCCTTCCTTTCCTTATTTTTGCTGTTTTTATCCAAGCTAAAGAAAAAAAAATAGAAAGGTTGTGTTTTTTAGCATTTTGATGGTTCCATTGGCTTCAAAATGATGTTTTGTGTAGGGTAAAGCTAAGAGATGGATTTTAGAAGCTTAAAGGGCCATAAAAATCAAGTCTTGAACTTGTAGGACTCTTAGAAAACCAAAAGGGGGTTTATTGCGTTTTTACAAGTTTATGGCATCTTGGTGGTTGTATGTTTATATGAGTATTATACCATGATTGCTAGGGATTTGAGACCTCCAAGAGCATATTGGAAAGGTTATTCAAGAGAGCCATAAAGTGAAAAAGGAAAAGCTAGGATCTTGAGGTAGCAAAACTACTAATCTCCTTTTATGTTTATAAAAATGATTTGTGAATGTTACATGAACTTTTATTATGAGTAAAGTGCATGATTTGTGTATGAAATGTGACTTTTGTGCTATGGCCATATGCATATTCAAGTGAAGTTTATGTATCACATGTTTAGATGTTCATACATATGCCATAAAGTTATGTATGCACATTCACAATGTCTTGATTATGTGGCTTTGCTATTGGGATTCCCAAATCTCATTCCTTACCCACTAACCATGTAGGTGCAAGCTCAAACAAGGGTAAGGAAAATATTATTGATGCATGAAGAAGTTGCTCTTGTTGCATGGTTTTGTGTAAATTTTTGAGTTATTAGCTCTCTTGAAGTTTTTGGTTGTTGTGGTTGTAACTCTAAATCTCTACTCAAGGTACCATGTGAGTGTGTGATGATGCCTGCCTAAAAATGGACTAAAACCAACAAGGAATGGTAAAGGGATAGTCATGCATGTTTAAGAAGTGTTAAGGAACCAAAAAGAGGTTTTTGTGAATTTTAACAAAAATTGGTTTTCAAAGTTAAGGGGTTTCAAAGGCCCTGAAAAACGAGTCTGTTTCACATGGCAAGGAAAAATAGCAAACAAGTTACAAATGGGTTGAAATTTTCCAGTCCAAAACTACACATCCTAAGTTTTAAAATGATATAAAGTTTGCGAAATTTCGAAGTGTATTTTGAAAGATATGATTTTTCAAAATTTGAGGTAAAATCTGGAAACCTGGAAGGAACCATTTCGGACAGTATGTGATTTTTGAATAAACTGTATCAAATGGGCAAGAATTGGAACCAATGGGTATTTTTCCCTATAGTTCACTTAATAAGAAAAATTTAGAAATTTGAATCACTGAGTTTCAAATTTTTTAGAATTAATAATGATTTTTTAAAATTGGGTCAGAAAACTGAAAAATGGTACTATGAACAGTACCAGCGTCTTTTCCGCTTTTAGAAATTCTAGTTCACAATTTTGGACAAATTTGTGGTATCTAAGGCCCAAGAGTGGTTCATAAGTGATCTATAATAAGAAAAATAGGGGAAAATAGGAGGTGTCACATCCCTGTACTTCTTAGGAAGACCAGAAAATTGGTCTTGAATCGGTATGTGTCAATACTATTTCCTTTTCTAAAATTCTTCAAAGAATATTGTGGCTAAAAACATAGATTCCCCAATATATATATTGGCTAACTTCAGCTTTGGCTTATTCAATTCATCAAATTATGTAGCCAAGGTATGGAGCATTGTGTTGCTCTTCAACTTGTTGATTCCTTGTGGAGGAGAATTCTCGATCAAGTAGACTCAATATTAGATATGCGGAGAATCATAAATAAACCATCAAGACTATTATTTGATGCTGCAAGAGTTGGGAACTTTGACTTCTTAACTGAGCTTATGAAGTCTTACCCTGATCTAATGTGGCAGTTGGATAGCAGAATGAGAAGTGTAATTCACATTGCTATTTTACATGGTCATCCTAAAATATTCAATCTCATCCATGTCATTAATGCAAACAAGGATATTATATTGTCATATGTAGACACAGATGATGGAAACAATATATTACATTTGGCTGTAAAGTTAGCACTAGCTGATCGATTTGAGTTAGTCTCCAGGGCATCCTTTCAAATGTAGCTCGAACTGCTATGGTTTGAGGTACTTCTTCATTAGCAACTATCAAATGGTTTTGACACTAGTGCAAAATATCATTTTTACATCTCCTTTTTCACCGGTTGTAATGGAGACGGTGTAGAAACTGAGACCACAGTGGAATTTTCTAAAAAAACGAACTTTCTATAAAATAGTTGTATTTGCATTCGTTTTTATGACAATTGGTGTATAAATGATATTTTCTACCTTGTTCTAAAGTCGGTTTAGAAAGGCCAATACTTTCTATATTGATTATATTCACACCAGTTGTAGAACTGGTGCTAGAAGGCCTTTTTAATCGAAGTAAAAACACCTTTCTGCACTAGTGAGATGATACCATAGCTACATACTTACATATATACACAAACACTCATGAATTAATTTATGAACGATCCTTTTATATGGTAGGAGGTGAGGAAGATAATGTTGCCATCTTTTATGAAGATGAAATAACTCAGAAGGTGAAACACCTCAAGAGCTATTCACAAAAGAGCACAGTGCTTTATGAAAAGATGCAAAGTCATGGATAAAGAGAACATCTGGTTCTTGTTTGACTGTTTCAAGACTTATTGCTACTAATGATATACAGGAGTCCCAAATTATCTTGCGAAACGAGCATTCATGATATTTGCGATATCGGATGCTATTGCTTTGATTTCATCTCCATCTTCCATATTAGTCTTCTTGTCTATTCTTATCTCACACGTTATGCAGAGTACGACTTTCACAAGTATCTTCTGTAATATTCCGTATATTTCCTGTGAGTGGAAATAAAGGCTAAATCAGTATTTATGTGATGATTAAATACAAATGGATATAGAAATACAGAAAGGAAAATGCCTTTAGATAAGAAGGATAATAATTGACTAAGTCCCTAGTCTTAAGGATTTTAAGTAAAAATGACTAAGGGCAAAATTGTCATTTGGCCTGAATAATAAGGGCAAAATGGTCATTTTGAATAAAGTTTACCAAAAATGTCAAAGTCAACCAAAGGCAAGGTTGGAATTAAGAAAGAGTAGAAAAAGTAATGGCATTTTGGGAATTATGGCAACAGTAGAAAGGGTAATGGCATTTTCGTAAATAAGTGGTAAATAAAGAATTTCGGAGTTAAGGACAACCGAGAAATAATTATTTGAGATAGCAGAAGTCCTCAAATGCCGGAGACCCGAACTAAGAAAAGTTTAGTTGGGTTATAAAGTAATTAATAAAATTATTACCCGGTACCCAATGCGAGCAGTTTCGTTGTACGGAGAACAACAGTGTTTGAAAAACCTGAAAAAGTATTTTCTTAGAAAATTAATTACGAAAAATCTGGGAAGAATTTTGAGGAATGGAAAAGAGCTTGAGAATCAGGGGAAAATATATAATTTTTCCATGTCCTTAAGTCAAATTAGCTGTCGGAAGCCCGTTTTACGGTGTTGCACGCAAATTGAGGAATCCTAATGAGTTACGAGGGAAACCCGGAAATGCTATGGGCTAGGACATGATGCCACCTGCAAGGAGGCCTATGGAATGGCGCCACATGAGAGAGAAAGTCTCTGAAAAAGTAAAAAGATAATTACCCGTATAAAGGGTACTTTACAAAAATGCGTGCCACCGGATCAAGTAACTGGACAAGATGGATCTAGTCAGCCCAACTAAGTCATTAATGTGGTGGTTGAGAGTAATTATGACACCTTTTTGACTCACCACAATAGTTATTGTTTGATGATTATGTTCACATATGAGTTTTTAAGTGCAGAAGAGAGACAAATATGAGATTTCACTTGAATGACAAGGTGAGAAGTTGAAATAGTTTTATGGATCGGATTCTTTATTCTTTTTTACTCCTTACATTTGTTAACTATCTTTCTCCTTTCTTCATTAAAGATGAGACGCATATATTCGATTTCATCAACAGCAAGGTGAGATACTTTACATTGACGAAGAAGAATCACCCTCCCATTTAAGTTAAGCCAAGGCTCTCTGCCAGTCGCTTACCATCCTTCTCATCAGGTTGTGTTGCAGAATCAACCTCACGATGATCCCCAAGCAATCTCTCACTACAAGCAAAGAACAAATAAAGTGATATATTTATTCCATAAGGTAAAATATATAAAGCCCTCTTCTTTCTCTATCCTTCATCATCATTGTAATCATCATCATCTTCTTCCTCTGTGAATGGGGTGTGTCTGCATTCCAAGATATGATTCAAATCATTTAAATCTCACTTTCTATACATACTATTAATCCGAGATTCGCTATTATATATATTCTGCTATTATCTTTCTCCCCTGGAAACTTTCATCGTGATTAAGCTGATTCATAGGCAAATTTCCTCTTTCAATCGTTTACCAGGTAAGTTTGTTGATTCTTTTGCAAGATTATGCAGATGTTTTTTTAATCTAAGAAGGGCATGCTATATCGCAAACGTAATGAATGATTGTTTTATAAATAATTTATGTATGGTTAAGTTTTAAAAATTTTTAAATTTTGTATTGAGTTTTATATTTATCGAAAAATTTCATAATGAATATACCGATAAAGAAAGAATAAGGCTCAACCACACAAAGGGCTTGCTTGGCATTCCATTTGCAAAAGCTAACAGCCGGATCAATAATATTTTTCAACAAAACGAGATAATTTTTTTATATATTTACTTTAACTTAAAAAAAATACTTTTCCATCGTGTTTTCAAGCGGCCTCAAAAACTGCATCTCGGAATTACACTTAGCTCCCAGATAAAAGAAATTATCACGGTAAAGTCGACACTTCGTAGGGCTGCGTGCTTCTTAGAAATTTCTTTATTTCAAAGTCGACACTTCATGATTTGTCACCATCAATAGTTGAATGCATCCGACATCCGTACGATTGCAGTGTCTGTGAACTGTGAAAGCAATTGGGTCTCGTTTACATTTAACTATTTGGAATTCTCAAATATATCTAAAACTTTTTATGTAAGTTAAAATAAATATATGAAGAAAATTATCTCGTTTTACAAAAAAAAATACTGTTGAATGGAATTTTCATCACTCCATAATTGTTGCCGAACAGGACCCACAATGTATCCTTGGTTTTAATTAGACTGATCAAGTGATTTGTTTAATTCTTACATTTTTATCACAGGTGAATATCATATTGATAGAAGCTGGTTCATAGGCAAGTGCCGCTACAGGAAAATTTCCTCTT